>CAKNWW010277790.1:1322-11631 GCA_932074435.1 Andricus kollari
GAATTTTCTACAATCTTCTTGATTTCTCGCCAGAATTTAAATATCTTCTGCTCGATTCTGGAATATTCAACTGTATAATTTTCGAACTTTTTTCAATATTTTAGAATATTATCGAATTTTCTGCAATATACTCGGACTCCGATTTTAGCAAATCCGATTGGTGCTTTCCGAGAATGGACGTCGCGCGATGGTTTCGGATGAGAGGAGCCGTGGAGGTATGTGCCTTGGTCCCTTATGCGTGACAAAACAGTTGCATAACGATAAAGCGCTGTACCCTAACGGCCTAGCTAGATAACTGCGTCACATCGGGTCAGTTCACTCTCGGTATTCACACGGCCCTGAAGTTCACGTTCGGAGAACCTCCATATGATTCAAAAGTACGAACCAAAACCGTACTCTGATCGGGGTTCGAGTACACCTTTCCTAATTTCCAAAAAATGTACAGGTATTCTACACAATGTTATAAAATCTTTGTAAATATCCTCATACGTTTAAAAATCTCATTTGATACATTTTTCAGAATCTTTAAGGACATTCCAGAATATTTTCTAAAATCTTCCATATTCCAAAAGGATTTACCACACTTAAAACTCACAGATTTTGAAATATTTTCAAGCCATTTCTTTTATCATGTTCGAGTATTGCATATAACTTAGTGAAACATTCGAGAAAGTTCCACAATGTTTTATAATATAACCGGTTCCTAAAGATTCGATTATATTCAACAAGTATTTCCTAATCTTCTAGGAATTTATATTGTAAAGTAATTGTAACTCCCTTTGGGAGTTTCTTGCATCTTCTAGAATGTTCAGAAGCATTTTTCCATGTTTCAGAATATTCTACTTTATGCAACTAAGACCTGAAAATATTTTTTAGTGCCATTGTAAACATTCCAGAATATTTCTGAACAATTTTTAATATTAAAAAAGCATTCATTTTTTAATATTATTGAACCCCCAAAACAGTCCGAAGTACCCTACAATGTTTGGAAACCTTTCTAAGTATTTGAAATACATCAATTTGGAAATGTCCTAGAATCCTTTGAAGTATTATATATTACTTACTATATAAAAATACATTTTTAAATTAATCCAGAATAATTTTAATTGCCTAGGCGCAAAGCTTCAAAAAATGATCATGTGTCATAAATCACACCAAGGTCTTTCGTTTCAGGCGAAACTCCAATTAAACTCCTCATCACACATTTTTTATAAACTATTTTTTTCCACACTTTCCTGTCCTGGCATACAACTTTAGTTTTCTTTACGTCCATACATTTTCTCATGCAATCTCTTGTGATTTGTATGCCTTTTTATACCTTTTCGTCTCAAGGTCTCATTCCCATATTCCCACCATTCCTTACTTGATTCGTCAATTGTTCTCCTTATATTCTCTCAACTTGACCAGACCATCTTAACAAATTTTTTTCACTCCTGTCAAACAGTGGTTTCTCTACACTACATTCTTTGTGAACCCTATCATTTCTGACTTTGTCTATTAGAATTTTACTGCATACATTGTACAGGAACGACATGCCAACCACGTTAACTTTATTCTTATCCTTTTCTTGGTAGGTCCAGGTCTCGCCACCGTGCAGAACAGTGGGTGCAAGTATAGAATTATATATTGCAATTTTAGCTTTATTTGTTACATTTCTACTTCTGGTAATGACTTCTACACTGCCAACAACCTTCCTGCCCTTCTTTATACGCCTGGCTATCTCTCCATGGATCTTTTCGCAAGTAGTAAATAAACTTCCATGATACACGTACTCATCAACTTGTTGCACCCTCTTATCGTCTGAGACAATGTTGCATATTGCTTTCTAACCCTTTACCATAATTTTTGTTTTATTTACATTATTCACGTTATTCACTCTGCCACAACAACCTTATCATCGGTATTCAACAGCTAACCCGCGCACCTTCACTGCCCCGAGATCCACAACTTCTTCGTCACAGATGGCCATTCTTAGACACTTATTAATGAATACGAGGGTTGCCTTTTATATTTTGAGCCTAATAATGAAAAGACAATAATTGATCATCGAAAATGGCTTTATTGTTTTTCGAAGTATTCTCCCTGAAACTCAACACACTTTTGCATGCACTTGAACCAATTTTCGAAACATTTTTTCCACTCCGATTGAGGCACCTCCGAAACATGCATTTTGAACGCATCAACCGCTTCTTCAGGCGTCAAAAAACGTTGACCTCGTAACCTCGACGTTTTCAGCCCTCAAAAATTCCCTTGTTGCAGCGGATGTGTGAGAGCTCGCATTGTCGTGGTGGAGGCTGATTCGTCTTCGGCGCCTGATTTCCCTAATTTTTTCAAAGATCTCCGGTAAACAAATGGTTGTATACCATTCCGAATTGACCGTCCGACGTTGCTTCAACGGCACAGTTCCTACGTGACCGGTTTTTCCAAAAAAACAGGCAACCATTTGCTTCGAAGTGCTTCGTGCGCGAACAACTTTTGTCGGATTTGGCTCATCTTGGAAGATCCACACAGTCGACTGCTGTCTAGTTTCAGGCTCATAAACATAAATCCATGTTTCGTCACCTGTTACGATGTCATAGACATGCTTTGAATCACCGCGATCGAATTTTTTCAGCATTTGTTTTGACCAATCCACACGAGCCTTTTTTTGAGCGATTGTTAAATTATGTGGGATCCAACGGCAACAAATTTTTTTGACAGCCAAATGTTGATGTAAAATTGCTTGCACGCTGGTCCCACTAATGCCCAAGGATGCCTGAATCTCACGATAAGTCACATGACAATCTTGCATTATTAGTTCACGCACAGCGTCAATTTTTTCTGGGACAACGACTGATCTTGGGCGACCTTCACGACTTTCGTCACTGAGCGAACTGCGGCCACGATTAAATTCGTTGTACCAGCGTTTCACAGTGGCCAAGGATGGAGCTTCATCGCCAAAAGTCGAAGTGAGTTGATCGATGCCTTGATAATCCACGTCGAAAATCGTAAAAAATCATCGCACGAAAATGTTCACGATTCAATTCCATTTTTTCTCCGAGACAATATTTTCAAGTCATTGAAAACAATACAGGTTATGCTCAAGTGACAAAACGTTTTGAAGAAGGTTATGGTTAAAAAAGTCAAACTTTCAATTGGAATCGTCAGATGGCACCTGTAAACACTAGTATTGCCAAGACTCAAAATATAAAAGACAACCCTCGTATAATAAGCAGCTGAAAGAACATAACGTATTATTGCCTAACACCTTGCCTGATATCGAACCAGTCACTAAGTTGTCCATTTACACTTCCACTCGCTTTGCTACATGCATATATTGTTTTTATTGCTTTTAGGAGCTATCGATTGATTTCATCCTTATTCAGGACTTCCCAAACCTCACTTTTATCCGCCTTATCAATTTTTTTTTTTTCAGAACATCAAATGCACAGAAAACCATTTTCATTACTTTATGAAAAAGTATTTTTGAATGTATTTTTCCTACGGTGCTTAGTAAGCTGATACCTCTAAATTTATTGCAGTTGCCTTTATCATCCTATCCTTTGTATACTGGAACGATAATGGCCTTTTTCCAGTCACACCAGAAGCCTTACCATTCTTTAAGTTTTTCATTATATTCCTAATCTCAGAGGCACAGATTCTTTCGACCGAGTTTTCCAACGTATCGTCTTCTATGTCGCAGTTGTGCTGCTGCATAGCTACACCTCCAAATAATTCCTTGGAAAAGTCTCTCAAAACACCTTTTGCTCCCTTCTTATCATATATCATTTCACCCTTTCCATTCTTAATGCCAAATAAGTCTGCACTATTTCTTCCTTACTTTTTGACCGTGACCTATTTCTAACATAATTTCTTATTTCCTTGCAAATCGTTTTTCATTTTTTCATCTTCTTCCGCTTTTATTTGATCCTTGCTTTCTTTAATTGGTATTTTTACTTGTCTGTCCTTATTCCTGTAATCGTTTTCTAGTTTAATTATCTAGTCATTGCTAAGACCTGTAATATTTAGCTTTTGTGTGCACGCTTGCTTCTTCCCGCTAACGGCTACGCAGATTTCATTATTTCACCAAGCATCACCACCCACTCTTCCTACAACCGCAGTACCACACACATCAGTTGCACTCCTAACCATGATTATGCTAAACATTGATCATGCGCCCTCTATATCTATATTGCGTATTAGCGTTTCTATAATTGTCCTAACTAGGTACTCGTGTATCTTATTCTAAAATTCTATTTGCGCTTCCGGTTTCTGCAAATTCTCTATCTTCATTCTCGTCTGCTTCGTCTTTTCAGTTCTCCTTCATCGCCATCCTTGTCCTAGGTTTATTTTTGAAACTAAATGATAATGATGCGTTCCACATTCAGATCCTGTCACAACGCTTATATCTCTTACTAACTCTCTCAGTCAAACATCAGCAACAACAAAGTCAAAAGTACTGTGGCTTTCACTTCTAGGCGAAGTATACAAACGGGTCATTTTATGCCTAAATTAGTTATTTTAAATAAACCAGCTTTTTTCTAATCATTGGCTAACCAATCTGTCCCCGTTACTATTTGTTCTTGGGTCTCCGATATGACATAGCACCCTATCCGTATCTTCGCATGTGTCTACAACCCGGCCATTCATATCTCTTAGTAGAATGATTCTTTCTCTATGATCGCATGTACTTACAGTATCGTTAAAGTGTTCCAAAACGCGTCTTTAACTACACTCATATCTCCATCAACTGGAGCGCAGTACGCTATATTAATTAATCTTCTGATTCCCACTTTCAGTCTAATGCACAACAATCTGGGAGATACAAATGTATGCTCCTTGACATGCTGTATTGCTCTCTCACTCATAATCAGACCGACTCCTTGGCTACCATATGATTCACTGTTCACTCCTGACCATAGTTCGAGTCCCTTTTTTAACTCCTCATTTCCTATTACTCTTCTGTCGCATCCCTTTTTCTTTGTTTCAGGTACACATGAAATATCTAACTTCGTTACGTGCGTTGTTTCTCGTAATTGTCTTTCTTTAAGATCATTCACCTCTCTAGCATTACAAACACCCAGTGTCCATTCATCGCCTGAAAGTATTTCGGATGCATGCTTTTCCTCAACCAAAGGCTCAGTTCATTCCGAGCCCAACTAGAAACTTTTTTCTTATTATTATTATACCATTAAGCCGTTTCCCTTTCGGGGTAGGCGTAAATTGCTTGGTGAGAAAGTAGTAGTGTGTGGATGGGTATATAGGTATAGGGTAGATAGGTATTTAGGTGTAAGGTATAGATATTTTAGATTGATCTAGAATTCTCGTGATACTTATTTAAATAAAACGTTCATTCCGCAACACTGCTCCGACTCAGGTTGCTAAAGTCAGTCCCACCCAACTGCGGTCAATGGAGAGGCAGTATAGTGACAGAACAAGAATTGAAAGAGTCATGGTTGGTTTGTGTTGCATACTGAGGAGGGAACCAGCCTCCTGTAGTTTAGCAATAGATGAGAAAAGGTGTACATTTCCCTGAAGTTTCTGAAAATTTCCACAAATTCCATATACTTCCATAATTTTCGTACGTTTCGTGCATCTTAAATTTTTTCATTTTAGTTTATAATAAAAAATTTCACTTATGGAAAATAGAATTTGGGATCAAATTTGAATCAATTGAAATATTCTTACTAGATTTATCTGAAAAGAAAAAAAATACCGCTTATCGCTAATTGAATTTGGCATCAGATTTAAATGAATTCAACTATTTTTCTTAGTTTTGTACCAGAAATCGAATTTCAAACTAAAATGAAATCAAATGAAGAAATTATTCTCCTCAATACTAGCTAACTATCAAAATGTTGCAAATTTGTCATACTTTATCAGGCTTGACAGATTATATTTTCAAACTGTATTTTTTAGCAGGAATAGTTAAATGGGCACACGTAGAGTTCTTAAAACCACACGCGCAGAGAAAAAAAAATGAGAAAGTCTTGAGTACACTTTTCATTCAAATTATACGGACTGGCTTTTTCGATAGACTTATAAATCTAAAAAAGTTAAACAAATAAATAACTACAAAATTTTAATATTTGGAAAAACTCCCGGTTTTCGTGTTATTTTCAATTATATGTATAAATAAAAACATATTTTTAGTAGCTTAAATAAGAAACTGCAAAAATAAAAAAAAATAAAAAATTTTCAATTGAAAAACCATGTAAATAATATTGCGGAAAACGTCTAATTTTTGGCGATGACATTTAAGAAACAACTTTTTCTTTAAATTTTAGAAATATTCAATACGGCGAAAAATCAATTATTAAATTAGCAAGCGATTTTTTTTTAATTTAACCATTGTAACTATATACCGCGGACGTTTTCTCATCTTTCTACAGCTTTTTCAGAAACGTCCCCGGTGTAGCTTAAATTTTTTAATTCGTTAAAATTTCGCTTGCCAATTTATTAATTTATTGATTAATTTATTGCATATATTTTTTGTTTTTTAAAGCAAACATTTCTTTTATACTTAAATATATCTGTATACATAGTATTGCTATGTTAAAATTAGAGTTCTTAAATTGAATTAAATGATTCAAGTTAAATTATTATCAAAAAATTAAAAATAAATTATTTAAATTATACCATAAAAAAGCTGCCGATAGTTGACATCCACTTGCGAAAAATACTATTTTTGGGTTTTTCTGTGAAATAACTAAACTTTATTTATATTATATTCTATCTAATTTTATTCTATTTATTTATACCAAGAGTTTGATACGCAGCCCTTTCTAAATATCTTGAATATGACTGTACACGAGATATGTCAATTAAACTTGAACTTTACGAATGCGGATTTGAATAGAATAATTAATTCTAAATTATCTCTTGAATAGTAACACACAAAGATTGTGTCGAGGCAATAGAGAAAGGGAAATTTCAGACGACAAGAAAGGGGATGAAGATAGGGGTTGGTAGGAGGCAAGAAGGAATTTCGAGAAGCACGCTCTGTTCTCCCTCTCCTTCTAATTACCCTCTACTTCCGTTTGCTTCCCTCTCCCACCTTTAATGTGCAGAGTAGGAATACAGTAGAGTTGTAAATTACCGTCCGTAGCAGAACATACTTGATACACTCCCAGGCACAAACGCAAGGAGAGAGAATGCCTGGCGCTGGCATAAGCGTAGCACGTCGCAACGTCTCAGGCTTCTCTGCTTATTACAGGCGAGATAAGGGATATTTCCTAAGACTATATCCTCCTCGTTTAAGGAGTAGGTGAATGTTTCATAGAAACCGTCCTTGTGACAGAACCAGAAGCCACAGGCACTTCCCTCACTTTATTCCTACACCTAATTACTTGAAACATAATAATTGTTCATGCATCCGGGATGATACGTGTTACAGCCATATCCACTAGGCTGGTTAAAAATAAAAATCCTGGAATTCGAAATTGCTACAACGCCAAAGAGTAGCGCATTGGCATCCTAAAAAAGTAGAATTAATTTAGAATCGATAGATATGCCGCTTGTTTATCCACGCTCGTAAAAAATGTTTTAAAAATGTCTTTTTTGCAGAGTTTTTAAATTTGCTTGAGTTCCAATATCTTTTACATTCCTACTTTTCTTTTTAATTTACTTCCGTTTTTGGAAAAAATTCCTAAAATTTTTTCGGGTGCTTCGAAACTTTCCAGTGACAAAAATGCATTAGAAAAAAATTGCTAAGACCCAGGAATCGACATTGGGAATACAGCGAATTTTTTAAATTCTGATTTGGGTATTCGTTAACATTGTCTTTATTTATTGTGCTTTAAGATTTTTTCTAACTATGTGTGGACGTTTTAACATAGAAATACACTAGAAAAAGGTTCTATTAAAAGCCGCATTCCAAATTTTGAAAATATGATATAATTCCAATTTCGATTTCTGGGCATTGTCGATTTTTTCTAGTGCCCACACGTGCCCAGAAAAAAATTTAAACCACTAGTCATTGAGATATATTTAATTAAATAACAAAATCTCGTCTTGCCCAGATCTGACTTTATTTTCTCTTTTTTCATAATGTGTGCCCTGAGGGTTTACATGACCTCCGTTTCTAATAAGACCATCTACAAAACTTTATATTATCTCATCCTTAATATTTGCAAATATTTAAAACTATTTATATCAATTCTTATATCTATCTCCTTACTTATATACTCATATAGCGCAATTTTACTGTCGAACGAGTGAGCGAGCGATCGAAAGCGGGAGAGTAAGTGAGTGAGAGCGAGCGCATCTGCATCTTAATCTACTTATGCTATTACATAATAACTACTTAAAGATCTTGACGCTTCTAATATATGCGACATCCATTTCCTTTTCCTTCACTTTCACATCTTTTCTTTCTCATTCTCATTTTGCCATTTTTCCAGATACATTCTTTCATTCTTTCTCATTCGCCACTTTAGCCCCCTCCAACTCCTTTATCCGCTCCTCACATATTCCATCTTCCCCTAGAATCTGTACCACATTCTCTTGCCATCTTCCTTTATCTTGCATTTCTCTCCTACATCCTTCCCATACATGCTTCCATGTTTTCTCCTCCCATTCACATATTCTGCACATTCTGTTCTCTTCCTTTTCCCAATACATACCCTCCCTTACCTCGTTTCACAATCTAAGTCTTGCTATTATGGTCCATCTTCTCTCTCCCCATCCCTGTCTTAAATACTTTGGTACTCCTTCCTTTCTTATCATCTTATACAATTTATTATATTTTGACTCCTCAATCATTCCTCATCTTTTCATTAATTGCCTTTCTCTCTCCCTTCTCTCCAATTCCTCATAGCTTACTCCTTTCCCCTCTCCTATATCTCTAGCACTAAAAAGCTCCCTCCTTTCTTATTCCCATCTTCTTAATTCTACCGCCCTCCCTCTCCTTTCTTCTACCTCCTTCAAACACTTTTTCGCTAACCCCCCTCCCTTCTCCTTACTTAACTTCGTTTCAAATTGCCATGCTCTCTACCCGCTGTAGTACTTCATTTATCCCTTCTGTGCATCTTCACCATATATCCAGGCATCCTCCAGTCTACTCCTAGCGTCCACCTTATATACCTTTCTTGTAAACTCTCAATCTCTTTCCTTTCCTTCCAACCCCATATCTCCGCTCCATAACCTAATACCGGCCATGCCAGCGTATCAAATAACCACATTCTCATTTTTCAATCTTTCTTGAACCTCCTTTTTCCTATTCCCCATACCTTTTTTATTATCTCTGCCACTTTTTTTATTTTTTCTCTTATATGAGCTCTATGATCTCCCTTCCATCTCCGAATCCATTCTTTCTTTCTTTCCCCTCCTTTTCTAAACCTCGTTATCTTTGTCTTTTCTTCATTTAAATTCAACCTTTTCCCATCTAAGTATTTCTCCAATCCTGTAATTAAGCCCTTCATCCCTTCTTCATCATCTGCCATCAACACTATATCGTCCGCGTATGCCCGTGTGTATATCTTTTCGCTACCTATCCTAACTCCTCCCCACCCTTTTCTCTTCATTTCTTCTTCTAAATCTGAAATTAATATATTAAATAAAAGTGGGCTCAGAGGCCATCTTTGCCTTACTCCTCTCACTAACCAAAAACTATCTCCTACTTTCTCTCCTACCTTTACCCTGCTTTTCGTCTCTGAAAACTTCCGATACTCTCTTTATTAAGCCCTTTCGTATACCCTTTTTCACCAAAACTTTTTCTATCTCGACTCGCTCCAAGGAGTCAAACACCGCTTTTAAGTCCACGAATATTGCTATCATTGCCCCTTTTCCCCTTTTAATCCTTTTATTTATCAGATAATTTAGAACATATATATTGTCCATCACCACCATCCCTTTTCTAAACCCTGTCTGATTCGGTGGTTCTATCTTTTTTCCTCAACTTCTTTCTTAAATCGCTCCGACAAAACCGTTACATATACTTTATAAAATGTTGGCATCAGCGTCACACCCCTGTAATCTTTAACCTCCTCCCCTTTGCTTTTCTTCACCATGGGTACGACTACTCTTTCTTTCCATAACTCTGGCCACCCCTCTCCTCTCCATACCCTATTGCACATTATCCATGCCCATTCCTTTAGTTCTGTCCCCCCATATTTACAGACTACATTTGGAATCTAATCTACATAAGGTGCCTTTCCATCTTTCATTATTTCTAACACCTGGACTATTTCTTCCCTTGTTATGTCTTCTTCCTCATCTCTTTCTCTACCATATTTTCCTCCTTTCTTAACTTTTCTTTTTACCCCTCCTAGCAAATCCATAAAATATTTTTTCCATTCTACCATTTCAATATCCTGGTTTACTCTTTTCC
>CAKNWW010277835.1:0-10065 GCA_932074435.1 Andricus kollari
TGGTTAGGGAGTGTTGGTGGGAGAAGGAGAACAGGAGAGGGGGTGGGAGGATGGAGGCTGAAAGGGAAAGGTATTTTAGAACGAATGGACTACAGATGGATGAAGTGAGAAGGATGCATGAGGAAGGAAGGAAGGTATATGAGTTGGTTAAGAAAAACGGCATGGAGAGAGAGAAGGCAGCAGGGGAAGAGAGAATAAGAGAGTCAAGGTTTAACGGGAACTATGTGTGGATAATGCCAAGGGAGAGAGCGCAATATTTGTGTGAGAAAGGAGAGAAAGGAAGTCAGGAGCTGATAGCGAGGATGAGGTGTGGGTGCATGGAGGATTTTAATAGGTTCTGGTTCACGAGTGAAAAGAGGATGTGTGAACTGTGTGGGAAGGGTGATGCAAAAGTGGAGCACTGGTTGGAGGAGTGTATAGAGGTGGAAAGGAGTGAAATGAGCATGGAGGTATTGATGCATGAAAGGGGGGACAAGAGGGCAGTAGCATGGGTGAAGGGAGTTTTGGGTAAGATGGAAAAGAAGAGAAGGAAGGAGGAAGAGGAATGGAGGAGAAAAGATTGTAAATAAGAGAGGAAGTAGATATAAGTAGGATGTAAATATTGTAAATAGTAGATAAGCATTAGGTAATAGATGCGGAAGCGAGAGAGTAGGGACATGCGAGCGAGGCGAAGCGAGGCGAGGAAGGCAAGGCGATAAGAGCGTGCGATCCTAAATATAAGGTATGGATGGATGTTAGTTTTAAGGCTTAGTTTTAAGGAAAAGTATGTAAAAATAAGGAAAGTGTAAGCAAGTCAATTTTTTAAGGCCAACAGGCTGAAGAATAAACGTTTATACTACTACTTTTTTTGTATGGGTTTCACTTTTTTTTGTGATTACTCTGCTGTAAGAATGTTACTAGATGTAAGAATTTTTTTAAATATTTTTTTGTGATTATACTGAATTTTCAAAGAAAGCACTAAATATAATAGAAAAAAAAGTTAAAAAAGTTAGACGTTATTTTTTTCTTTTTCAAAAGTTACAGAACAACCAAAAAATGTTCTTCTTAATCTTACACCGATCGAATAAAGGAAAATATTATTAAATTATCGTTTTTAAATAAATAAATGGCATTGCGCATTTAGCAATTTTACAAATGCATATAATAATGTTATTCACACAAATTTCCTAATTCATGCTTACGATATAATTGGGAATGTTTCAATTCTGATACATAAACCATTTTGACAATAATTATAGTTGAAATTATAGTAATAATAACTATTATTATTGAAAACTACGCTTCCCACTTATATACTCATGCTATAAAAAATGCCTCTCACGAATTGCGACGCACATGCGTCGCATATTGTGCCTGTCACGAAGTGCAACTCATTTGCCTCGCACGTGCGTGCCCCTTACAAAGTGCGGCTCACAAGCCTCGCATATGCGAGTTCGAACCCTCACGTCAGCAATTTTGCGGCCACAATTGCAAAGGAGTGAGCTGGTGTGTTCCCGTGATGAAACACGGATTTGTTGTAAACCAATCGTGGACGTTTTATAGCATCCCGGGTTGTAGGCGGTCTAATAACGATTTACAGTATAAAACTTTCATAGTTTTACCCTTTTCCAAATAGTCGATTAACATTATTCTCTGCAAATTTCAAAAGACAGTCGCTATAACCTTCCCGGCTGGTTGAATAGACTGGTTAAATTGGTAGATTGTCATGAAAATCAAAAAGCAGTGGATTTCCGAGTTTTAAAATACGAATTTTGGTTCAAAATACAAGATTTTAAAAAAGTAACCTAAGTTTTAGAAATTCTATTTAATTGGTAGATTTCTAAAAAAAGTCAGTAAGAGGTGGGTTTTTAAATAATAAAATTCGAATTTGAGGTCGAAATTCAAAAAGTCGACACAAATTAAAAAAATTGTATATAGTAGGTAAATTTCCGTGATAGTCTGCACGAGAAGGTTTTTTTGATACGATGGTGAAGTCGTCGAGATACGCTAATATATGTGGTCTCGTCTCCGGGGAGGTGACCTTGTCCATCAACCGTTGAAAGGTAGCCGGAGCCCCGGTGAGACAAAACTGCATGCACTTAAACTGCTAAGCCCTTTTCCTGGCGTTCGTTTGTAATCTGGGCGGGCGACCCGTGATGTCCCACCCCTGGCGCTCAAGCTATAAAGCCTATTGTGTTATACCCGTGTTTATTCTCAAGGGAGTACTCCAAATCCGGCTATCTTCGCCGAGTGATTTTGGATCTGGGTGGGTTTCCGTCCCACTTTGTAAAGTGGCCCTCACATGCTCTGCCACTCGGTACCCTTCCTAGCACGCTTGATTGGATGGAGCGATCCCTCTGAGTCCATCAGTTCGATGCGCAGATACGACGCACTGTCCTGGTGTGTTATGTAAGTGTATGTGTGTGTGTGTGTGTGTGTGTTCATTACTCGAAGTTGGCCAGCGACCAACGAGCAAGAGTCCCCCGTAAATGCCTCAAGCGCAGGAGTCTCCCGTAGGAGCCTCAAGTGCAAGAGACCCCTGTAGGTTCCTCAAGCGCAAGAGTACCCTGTAGTTGCCTCAAACGCACAGAGACCGCTGACTCATGTCCCAGTTTTCTCAATATTGACTTTGATCCCCAAGGCTAGTCCCCTCAAAATAGGGCCTACTACTTGGTACGTAACCAGCCTCTTCTGAGAGGACCGGTTTGATACCTCACTTACCCTTCGAACATCAATACACAGTCAATAATTACCGTCCGGCTTACGTGCTATTACCACTGGGCTGCACCACTCACTGTTAGAGGGTTCAATGAGATTGTGCTAAATTAAGAAATTCGCTTCCACGATCAACGCGTCTCATGATACCTTATGATACCCTTCAGAATCTGGCCCAACCAAAATTTCTTCGCCTTATCTAGCAATGTAGTGCCTTTACAAGTGTCGATGTCACTCTCGTTGGCGGGACCAAACGCAAATTTTATGATTCGCTCCTCAGCCAGCCACAACTGCTTGTCACGTGAGTCTAAAACAAAACCGAGCTTTTCCGAAAAGTCCATGCCTGGTACGCAAGTATCAGTTTGCCCAGGTATGATTTTGAAATGAATTGAATGAGTGGTTCCTGAAAAGGTAGCCGGCAGACATACCGTGTCAATGACCGTCTCAATAGCGCCATTAGCCATCATGATAGCGCCTGACTTTGAATGATCGATCTTATTTTTACCAGAACCAAGTATCTATGAACCTACCGAGCCTGTATAAGTTCTTGATCAACCCGTGTCTACCAATGAATGAATTGTAGTGCCTCCTATGTCAATATTGACATAAGGCCTCGAGTTGGTACTAATCCCTGATAGAGAGTCAGGGTTTGTTGTGGAAGAAATTTCATTGTATTGCCCCTTCGTTCCCAAAGCATCTGAAAGTTTAAAAGCCCAGCACTCAAAGGTGGATATGATTAGTAAGGAGAGACTGACTTTGAAGAACGAATGGAACATGAGTTCTCGCATTCAATTGAGCGGATGCGGGTGGGGGGTCTCCCTCGCCGATTTATAATTTAAAGCTGATTGATTGAAAATCAATTCAGGCTGAGTTTTAGAAAGTGAATTCTGGGTAAATTTAAGTTGAGTTTCAGAAAGTAATTTCTGGGTCATTACAGGTGGACTGTCAGAAACTTATATCTGAGTCAATTCAATGTGATTTTCAGAAAGTAATATTTGAATCAATTCAGGTTGAAGAAGTGAATTAGAGAGGGTTGAGTCAGGTATGATTTCATTAATAGCAGAAATGAGGTCGACAGAGATACAAGTCTGCCTAACTTGGCTATACTTTCCGCAATTATGGCAAAACTTGGCCCATCGTATTTGACACTTTCTCCAACCGTGATCACTGCAAACACAATTGAAACAGAGAGGATCAGCCTTCTGATGGACCCTCTTTCTCGGACGTGGACTCCATCTTGTGGAGTCAGGCTTAGTTGGAGTTTGCACCAAGCCCTTCTAACTATGATTATTACCATTATTTATAGTGGGACTGGATTTTTCAATATTATTTAATATCTAACACCGGAAATTATCGGTATGCTCCTTGTACCAGCTTTCATGATTTATATGAAATTGGAATTTTTCAATGATAGCAAGGCATTTTTTTTCTTTAAATTTATCTCTTTTAAAGTTATGCATGGCGATAATACAAAGGCACAGTCACACTTGGAGTTTAGCCGCCATGATAACTTATGTGCACCTGCTCGCACTTGTAACCGCGCTTGTAAATTGTAGAAGATATTATTTGTAATTACAAGTGGGCGTAAATCCCTTGTGAAAAACAAAAAAAAAGATCTTGTAATTACAAACTATTAATTTAGTCAACGATTCGCAGCTCCGACATTGTTAGACACATCAGCGTTTCCAGATGATCGAAGAAGGCCGATTCTCAAAAGCCCAGTCAAGGATTCCGAAAGAGTGACAAACCCTTAGACAATCGACCGTAGTAATTAGCCAAACCCAAAAATCGCCGCGATTCCTTAATATTACTCGTTGCTGAAAGGTTTTGTACAGGAGTTACATGCTCTGTATCTGCTTCTAAACATCATGCATTGACTCGGTACTCCAGGTAGCGGACTTTAGATCTTAATAAAATGCTCTTTTCGGAACGGATTTTCAATTTGAGATATTATTCACATCCCTTTTAGCCAGTACAAATGCGTTTTAATGATTCCCGATACTATTATTATATTATATAGTTACGCAAAGCAGTAACATACATTTCGGCACTGAATTATGTTTCGATTAATCGCTGAAAGTTTGATTGTGCTACACTCAGCCCGAACGACATTCTCTTATTCTGAAAAAGCCTCCCTGGTCCAGAAAAGGCCATTATCGAGCGACTATTATTCTCTAATGGAACCTGATGGTTAGCTAAACTTAAATTGATCGTTGAGACGTTGTCGAAATAAGACGATCTTAATTTATCGAGAATATGTTCTAAAAACAGAAGCAGATAATCATCGTTCTTAAAAACCTCATTGAATTTTTTAAGTCAACGCACATCCATCCGGCACCCTTAAAACTATTGAAAATTCAGAGTTTGACTGCTTGATACAATTTTCTACATAGCTTACAGTATTACTGTTGCTACTCTATGATGCCTCTGCGTAACTGGAGTATGTTCACGTACATAAACTTTACGTTTGCCGAGAGTAATTCGCCCAATTTTTAGTTATAATTAAAAAATGAAATATTTTGCAATCGAAAAATTCACGAAGTATGAGATATTTCTTACTATCACAAGTTGAAAATTATTATTTTTAATTCAGATAAAGAATATAAGTTGTGTGCTATATTTTGATCTTGAGTATTTGTCTGTTACTTAATAATATAATTAAACATTAAGCTAAATTGTCTTACGAAAAATTACTTCCTAGATCTTCAATTGGTGTTTACTTTCAAAAACTGGCAATATTGCTTATCGAGATCAGAAATAAGGATTGTGAGCTAGGAATATTTAAAGATATCTAATATTTCGTGAATTTTACGATTATCTTTCACTACAATATGAACGCGCGAGCAGAGGGCATATTTTGATTGGGTCTATACTAAGCAGGTATGGGGCATAATTTCTCAAGTTCACCCACCTCGAAAATGAAAGTTGTCCGATCGGGCTAAAAATTGGGCCAATTGTAGTCCTATTAGATAGTACTCCTTACACCAAAAATTAATTAATTTTGATTATTATTTATCAAAGTGGAGGGGGTACAATTGTTGTTTTTTTAAGAAAGGCCTTACTCTCAAACATTTGTAACTTTTTTCCTATTGCTTCAAACAAAATTTCACTACCAATGTTTTTTATAGATTTTTTCACAAACTTTTTGGCGGTCGTAACGATTTTCAAAAAAAGTCAAAATTTGACCCTAATTATTGAAAATCCAAAATAAATTTGACTTTTTTTCAAATTTCGACACTTTTTTTTCTTCAAAATAGTTTCAAAAGAAAGCTGAAATTTTTTCCTATAAGATCCTCAATTTTTAGAGTGGCAAATTTATTTGTCTTCGAGTAATAGAACGATACGTAAACAAAATGCCATGATAGAGCGGCTGGGGCGCGATCTCCCCTAGTGCGCTCACGCCGAGGATCTTTGTGCAACGCTTTAGTGCCAGTTTTTTAAGGTAAGCAAAATTATATGGTAATATTATATGTCTTTCAGATTTTTTGGCTATAGTTTCAACAGTTGTTTTCTTTGCAGATCTCTTTTGCGGATTCTGTTTTTCGCCATTCGAGAAGATGTCGTGTTTCTCAGAGGACGAAAACATTTTGAGTTGTAGTTTTCCACCTTGAGTGGGAATAAAAGTGTAGTACTGTAATGTACCTGATATCGTAAGAGCTTTCTCAAATCTGGCTTTAAGTAACTCGGTGGCTAAGGCATGATTTTCTTTGCTGCTGAAGAAAACTTCGGTTTCCTTACAGTTACTCTTTGCCCACTGAAACAAAACATGGGGAGTCAGCATGCGATGTTTCGGAGAACATTGTAAGCTCGAAGGTGCTGCTTGTCTCTATATTCGCTCTTAGACTATACATACACCCTTACCATGAGATGTACCATGGAAATGCCATTCAACTTGGATACCAAAATCTTCTTCATGGGCTCGGAGATTAGCAAAGCTACTCTTATTTTTAAAATTTTGCCCTGCATCATCATTGAAATAGTGGATTTTCTTTGGCCTGAAATAAGTTTTCAAGTAATCTACTATTATCTCCTGATACTCGTGAAGAGCCACCGTGTCATGAGCTAAGTTATCAGATATGATGGCGATACTTACATGCTTAAGCTCTCCATATTTTTTATAATAAATCATCACAATGAATATTGCAGCTTGGTCCTTATTCCAGTGGAATGATTGAGCTGCATTCTTAATTAAGAACGCATAATTCTCAGAGAAATCGAAGCAAATCAAAAACTACCCAGGCTCCATTGAAATAAAGTGATGAGTTTTTTATTTCAACAGCCTTTCACAGAAATCATCTAGGAATTCATCAGTATCCATTACATCTGTCGGTCTGTAACCAAATTTAAAATCTCACTTTATTAATACAATGTTTATCAAACAGGAACTTGAAGAGTTAGGTCGTACAATAGCATCCAGACAGTCGTGCTAATTTGTGATCGCCATGTCAATATTCTCGGTTAAATGTTGAATATTGATTTCATTCATTATCAACTTGATATTCTCATGATGCACGCAAACGCACACATTAAGAGTGTGAATTTGTGAATTTTAAAATACTGATCTTCAGGCCTGTTCTGATGTAAATTAAGCATATAACTCGTTGACATTACACAGTAGTGACCTTTTTTCAACATGAGAACCAGTTCCATCATCATTCTTGATCGGCACAAAGTCTTTCACCCCTGGCATCATTCGACTTATGTCATCGCGTTCACAAAAGTTTTTCACTAGAGTTTTAGTTTCAGAAGTCAATGCTCTTCCTCTTTTTTGATTAGGAAGCGTAAGAATTCCATGCTCTGAAACTAATTTTTTGACATTTCTTGCTTTTCGCTCTGATTTATTGAGCACCTGCATCAATTTTCTTTGCCCTATGATTTTGGCGCAAGCGAGAAATTTTCAAATTGTTCTTGAAGATCTTTAGAAGCATTGCATTTTTCGATGATTCGACCAAGTACTTCAGCACCAGCTTTATGATATTTTTTTCACACTGCAGATAGGTGCCTAAGAATCTAAATCTTTTTCGCTGTCATATAGCTAATCTTCATCATAGTCAGATATCATTTCATGATACTCAATATCTACCTTATCTCCACCGGAAGGTTCTGCAATATCACCAGATTTCAAGGATGATATTCCCGCTGAGTTGTTGAGTTGGTATCTACATGAACTGCAAATTTGAGCTCCTTCTGGTAGTGCAGGGAATTTCAAACGGAAGTCGTGGGCTAGACCACGGAGTTTAGGATTAGTTGCTTTATGCCTCACTTTTTGAAAAAAACAGTTTTTTAGTAGCATAAAATATTACCCAACTTAAAAAACTGGCACTAAAGCGTTGCACAAAAATCCTCGGCGTGAGCGCACTAGGGGAGATCGCGCGCCAGCCGCTCTATCATGGCATTTTGCTTACGTATCGTTCTATTACTCGAAGACAAATAAATTTGCCACTCTGAAAACTGGGGATCTTATAGGAAAAAATCTCAGCTTTCTTTTAAAGCTATTTTGAAGAAAAACAAAAGTGTCGACATTGGAAAAAAAGTCAAATTTATTTTTGATTTTCAAAAATTAGGGTCGAATTTTGACTTTTTTTGAAAATCGTTACGACCACCAAAAAGTTTGTGAAAAAATCTATAAAAAACATTTGTAGTGAAATTTTGTTTAAAGCAATAGGAAAAAAGTTGAAAATGTTTGAATGTAAGGCCTTTCTTAAAAAACCAAAAATTGTACCCCCTACACTTTGATAAATAATAATCAAAATTAATTAATTTCTAATGTGAGAAGTACTATCTAATAGGACTACAATTGGCCCAACTTTTAGCCCAATCGGACAACTTTCATTTTCGAGGTGGGTACACTTGAGAAATTATGCCCCGTATATATGTGGATACGATCTGGATTTTTTAACGCTTATTTGGATCAAAAGGAACCATTTTTAAGCCTTTGGCGATGAAAAATCTACTATTATACCCTATTTTGGCATATAATGACCTTGCGCGAACTGAGGACATTTTTTTTTAGGACCCATATTTTTTAGGAGTTATTTTGGCACCTACCAGAAACTTTTTAGCCCTAACGAAAAATGATTGCAAAATATTTAATTTTTTAGATACGCCCTAATGTGCACGTCTAACACGTCCAGAGCAAAGACAGTTAGAGCCGCGTAATATGACCTCTAAACTATGTTGGTATGCAAAGTTCCTTATCTCTCAACTATGCAGACACAACTTCACCCACCTGAAATTACTATATTTCAAAGGACTTCAATTTCGTTTAAAATCATTTTCCCGGGTTTTTATCCCGTTTGTTCGTCATCAGCCACATACTCAATCAAATGCCTGATAAGCTAAAGATGTCACGAATTAAATTAATTCTTTGTTTGGCATGTTTTGCAAACAATTTGTAGTAGACACAAAACTAGGAGCAAGATGTAGTCTAAAGTTCATATTTTACCGTTGTTGTCCTTACAGCGCGGCCGATATCGTTGAAGGTGACTTCAGTCGCCTCTGGATGCTTTTTTAGAGCTACCATCTCTCACTTCATAGGGTTTAAGCCGCCTGATTGCTGATCGTCTACGAAGTTTTTTACATTCGTGGATTACTCTTACATGTCTGGAAACAGGACTCCCTTGATCAGCCAAAGATTGGATGCCTTACTATGCACTTCATGTTTATCTAAACATTGGGGTTCTTTATGGCTAGCTTCTTGTCTATATTGCGTTTCTGATTTTTTTATGATTTCTGAACTAATATTCAAGGCCTCCTCTGAGAACAAATTTAAGCCCGTTGAAATAATCTTGCAACTGTGTAATTTGTGACTTACAAAATTTCTTGACATCTACAATGCCCCTACCTCCATTATGTTGTGGTAGAACTACCCTTTCAATCGTCGAATTTCCGTGGTGCTTGGTCATTTCAACGCAGATGGTTTGTTTAACCTTTCAGGTTAGGTGTTTGACCATTTGGTAAGCCTTTCCTCAATGTCATTCTGATTCTGGTACTCTAGATTTGTAGTTCGTAATTTTCTCCAGATTAAATGCACTGTCCGGCATTTGTCTATTCAGAAATGCATGTGGATATTGTTGGAAAACTGCATTGTGACACGGATCAACGAAAAAAGAACCATAATGTACAGAAAGAGTCTCTTTGAGAGACACCTTTCGTAATGCGTATTAATCTAGTTAACCTTGGTTCTCCATGATCAAAATAATTGATTCTGGTAACCCAAAGCATCATCGCACGTCCTTAAAAGTCGATGGTGCGGGGGCTGACTTTGTGAATTTACAAGACTTGCAGCAATTGGTCATGTGGTACCGATGGAAACGCTTGTTTTTAGTCAATGGTATGCCATTCTGCAAGTTTCTTTAAAGTTTACGTACT
>CAKNWW010277862.1:4816-18185 GCA_932074435.1 Andricus kollari
CATTCTTGGAGTCGCCATCTGGTAAATCTCGGAGTATATCTACTGCTTCTTCTGTCCTGATGACGAGTAACTCGCATTCATCCAAGGAGATGGTTCGACGCTGCTTTGCTGGCCTCTGCTGCTGCTTACAGGTCTTGCGCCTTGCGCTTCCACACTTTGGAAGCTGGTCTCTGTTGCTGCTGCTGCTTATTAGCATCAGCCAGGTCGTCTGGTTGCTGAATGAAGGAATCGCTCCGGGGACGCGCTTTTATAGCCAGAAATCCACACTCTGCGCAGGCGCAACATTTTAGTAGGGCATTCCCGTAACATTGTCACCCCACCCCACCACCACTCTGACCAAGAACCTGTGAATCAAACTGCGCATGCGAAATCTTCTGTCAGTGGTAATTCCTTCACAGTACTAGTAATACTTTATCTGTGAGCTCCCTCCCAACGCTACACCCCAACCCCATCTATAATATTCTGTTGACACTCAAACTGCGCATATGCGTTAATATTATTAGGGACTTTAACCGCCCACCTCCACTCTGAACATGAAGCTGTGGATCAAACTGCGCATACGTAATATTTTATCTGTTTGGGCCTCCCCCACCTCAACTCCATCTAGAAATTGAGTTCGCGAATATTCTGTTGAGAATAAAACTGCGCGTGCGCGTATATTTACCCACTCCACCTTCACTCTTATCCCAATGACTTGAGATCAAATTCGATTTAAGAAACAGAAAATTCGCGGGCTGAGATTTTTTGACGCAGTTAAGTGCCCCCTCGAAGCAGATAAAGAAATCACAAAATTGTACAAGAAATAATTACCGGAAGTGTCCGCCATCTTGGATTTTGTGTTTTCGTCGATTTGCACGCGTATTTTGCATTTCTCGATGACAAAGGTCACTAACAAATTTGTAGAGAATTAGATTCTCTACAATTTTTCATTCAGACGATATTTTTGTAAAAACATTATTTGTCGCTAACAATAAGCAAAAAGTGTGGAAAATTAGGAGAGTGGCGCAGTTTTTTCCACTTTTTGACTATTTGTATTGAAAATAAGTGGCGCATTTAAATGGCAAAGTTGTAGGGGACACAATTTCCAACAACTTTTGTATAAACAAGTTTTTCGAGCGACGTGCAGATCACGGTCGGGAACGCTCTCAACGCAGCGTTGTGGGAGAACTCGCGCTGTTGGACACACTACATGTGTTACCGACTAAGCCCGATGTAGCGACAAACCTAAGTTTGGCTAGGCAATGCGCGTATTGTGGATGCGTTTCAGGCAAAGTCCGAAATACTCTGTGATTTCGGGCTTTGCCTAGAATAAATGCAGGCAAACCTAGGTGTGCCAAATGTGCTTTAGGCAAAGTTGAAAGCAACTTCACCTTGCTTTAGTGTAGGCAACGTAAGATGTGCCAAATATGTCGTGGGCAATGTAAGGATGCACAATTGTATCATTGTGCATTGTATAGTTATAATATACTGGTTACTTCTTAACGGAAGATGTCGAATGATGAAATTTAGAATCTTAAAAAATTAGCCCACTAAACACATAATTTTGACTACTAATTTTTTGTAATGATAAAAGAGTATTTGGTATATCGTCAATTTTCAAGAAATTCAATTTAAATTCTTGTAACAGATTTTTGGAGTACAGTGAGGAAATTATTTCGGTTTTCATTCCTATTTTATAGAAACCATCATGAAATCTTTTTAAAACTACGGCAATTAGAACTACAATTTCTTCGGATTGAACCGAAGGTGAATTTTATGATTTCTTCATGTGTTTTAACTTATCATAAATTTTTCTTTAAAACTCATCTCACTCACATTGTGAGAAGAGCCATTTACAGTTTCGATTTCGTTCATTTAAAATGAAGGTTATATTATCACATAAGAACTCTCGTCGACTGTAGCACGCGCTCTGATGTGTTATTCACACGTCAAGATAATAATAGAAACCTTGATTTGAGAAACGTACTGAGAAAGCAACAATTTCATTCCAGTATTTACAAACTTTTGATATCGTAGGATTCGTAAGCTGGACCATTCGAAGCGAATGTTTTGTTTGATAACTTTGCCTATGACACATTTTGCACATCTAGATTTGCCTGAATTCATGCCAGGCAATGCCCGAAATCACATAGTATTTAGGACTTTGCCTAAAACGCATCCGCAATACGCGCAATGCCTAGCCAAACTTATGTTTGCCGCCACTTCGGGCTTTGTCGGTAACACATGTAGTGTGTCCAACAGCGCGAGTTCTCCCACACCGCTGCGTTGAGAGCGTTCCCAGCCGTGATCTGCACGTTGCACGAAAAACTTGTTTATACAAAAGTTGTTGGAAATTGAGTCCCCTACAACTTTGCCACTTATTTTCAATACAAATGGTCAAAAAGTGTGTTACAAAGCTATCGTTTAAATGAAAATGGTAGAGAATCTAATTCTCTACAAATGTATTACTGACCTTTTCCATCGAGAAATGCAAAATACGCGTGCAAATCGACGAAAACACAAAATCCAAGATAGCGGACACTTTCGGTAATTATTTCTTGGACAGTTTGGTGATTTCGTCATCTGTTTCGCGGGGGGCACTTAACTGCGTCAAAAAATCTCAGCCCGCGATTTTTCCGGTGACAAAAGTCTAAAATTATTGGGCTACTGGCTTGATATAGATCTGAATGCTCGAATAACAAATGAAGCGGGATACGTTGATGTAAATATCCCACTCTGAATGATCCTCAGATTCCCTGAAGATTATCAAAAGATTATTGTAAATGCCAAACATGAACTAATCTTAACAAGATCACGGAAATACATTAATGCTATTATTCAAACAGCGCAAGGAGAACCCGAAGATTTTAAAATTGTACTACATACAGTTGAATGGATGGTTTCCTATTTTCTGCTGAAAATCGACAGAAGATAAAGTCGCTCAAGTATATTGAAAAGGATCCACTTATATCAATGAGTTTTCGATCCTGGGAAATGTTTGAATATCCTCTAATCCCCGCCGCTCAGTATCATGTGTGGCAGGTAAAGACTTCCACACAAATAGAGAAACCACGATATATCATACTAGGATTTCAAACAGGCAGAAAAGATCAACGAAGAAGTTATATCAACTTTTTCGACCACTGTAATATTACAAATGTAAAAGTTTTTCTAAATTCTCAGTATTATCCATATGGTAATTTAAATTTAAACTTTGCTCAAAATCAGTTTGCATTATTGTATGAGATGTATGCTAATTTTCAAACTTCATACTATGGAAAGGAGCATGAACCTTTGCTAAAGATGCATTTCTTCAAGGAAAATACACCACTCTTTGTAATTGACTGCTCCAAACAAAATGAGTTTTTGAAACAAAGTTCAGTGGATGTCCGCTTATAATTTGAATCGAGTAATAATTTTCCCGCCAATACAGCAGCAGTCTAATCATACATGATCGAATAGTTCAATATAAACCCACTAGTGGGGGTAATATTGAGTGGTGGGAGTTGGATCAGGGTATGAAAGAGCTGTATTTGGCTGAAAGAAATCAGTCTCAGTTGAGATGGACTTCGTTGAAGACGTTTAGGGCTTCAAAAGGCCTTACAACGACTTTGTCTGCAAGGAGCTGGCCATCCGCTCTCTCCAGGAAGATTCTATCCCCCTATTCTTCCTCTTCGAACCACCCTGCAGTTGGAGTTCACTACCTGGATGGTATAAAAGCACTAATACATAGTTAGCACACAATTTCCATGGAATCAACTGGACTGGTGGTGACGTACCCTATGAAGAAGTTAGACCTATACTTCAAGAAACATTGATGTCTGCACGCCCAATCTTCGTAAAAGGTCTTGAGAAGAAAAGGTGGTTAGAAAAATAAGTAAACAACAGACGAAGTAGATGCTAATTATACAGCAAAAGATTTGTATAATGATATCGAAAACTTTTTGTAAAAAACTAGGTTAAGATCTTTTTAAATTAAATAAATGAATTTTTAAATGGATTAACTAATGTCTATTTACTCACAATTTACCCTTCCTATTAATTTTAAGTTTGATCTTTTAAGTAAACATTAGTTTATATTCAAGATTTTCAAGTCAACATTAGTTTATAGATAGTTTTTAAATAAACATTAGTTTACTGTTACATTTTTTCAAGTAAAAAATTAGTTAATTTGCTTATTATTGAATATCTTGGAATAATGTTCACTTTTATCTATCTGCGCATGCGCAATATTGCAACGTCTGTTGCATTGACTCTAGCTTAGAGGAAGTTATAACGGTGGAATTTTATCGTATAAGAGGGGGAATCTTCTATTAAAATACGACGCATGCGCAGAATTGGAGTGGTGACTAGCAGGGTTGGAATTTTTGCCTATAAAAGCGCATCTCCAGAGCGATTTTCTCATTCAGCCTCTTCAGTTGCTTGCGAAAAGACGTCACATCTCTGAAGAAAAAAGGGACCTGCAGAAGATCAATGCTATTGGTCGAATGGAAGGCTACATACCAGCGAGGTCGCTGACAGACATGACTCCAAAGAACTTTCAATAGTTTCCTACCTGCGAGGCTTGTGAAAGTTCTAGAAGATCCTGAAACTCTGGAAAGTATGCAGGAAGCTGATTCTGCGGAGAAGCTACAATTTAAATATTTGGGTAGAAAATATAATAATGTCGAATTTAAAGATGTAAAATAAATGGTGACAAAAAAATATGAAAAAAATGAATCAAATTTTAACGTTTAACCATTGTTCTTATTATTTGTTAATTAGTTTAAGTTACTATGTAAGATTTTTTTTTTCCTTTACTTAATTTTTCTAAGATTAAAATTGATTGGCCAATTAATGAGCTGTAGCACGGGAAATTTAAATTGATAAATTGTAGGCTACTTGAAACAGCGCAGGCAGATGCCCACTCACTCATCACTATCCCACTCCCGACTATACTTGGTCACGGGAAATCCCAGCGTAGACTGAGCACACGCGAAACATGTGGAACACTAGTGCGCACGCGTGCAGGGCGCACTGGGGCGACACACAGGATGTCGGTAAGGAACGGACAGACTGAGAATCAATTCAACGGCCAATAAATGCATTACCGACTATTGGTACGCTGATATTAGTGCTAGCAGAAAGTACTGAGTGACGTCATCAGTTATTTACACTCGGCTGATAAGGTAGGCTCCTGATAAAGCGACTGATGCTCCATCTGTGTCTGGAGATGTGCATTATCGACGGCCCCTGTTTTACCGACCTATGGTAATATGATAATTAAAAAAAATTGCCGACCTCCCTGTTTTACCGACGGATGGTAATATTGTCCCCTGCATTGCCGACTGATGGCAAAATGCTAATATACAAATTACCGACCTCCCTGTTTTACCGACTGATGATAATATTGTTTCCTGCATTACCGACCAATAATAAAATGATAATATAAAAATTACCGACTGTCCTGTTTTGCCGACGGATGGTATTATTGTTCCCTACCTTACCGACTGATGGTAAAATGATAATCTACAAATTATCGACTTACCAGTCTTACCGGCCGATTGCAATAAACTGTTTTGTCTATCAATGGGCACTTAGCACAGAACCGAACCTTATAATGTTAGCTTAGCAGGAATCTCAATTACCAACCTCACTGTTTTACCTACTTAGCATGGAACAGAACCTTTAAATTACCGACCTCTCTGTTTACCGACCGATGGTACAATTCTATCATAGCAGGTATCTGCATTGCCGACCTCACTGTTTTTACCGACTAACGGTAACTGAGCACGGAACAGAACCCTCACTTTGTCGGCGGCGCTATCTGTTGGTGTCGGTAACTAGCGACGGTGGCGCTGTCTGTTGAGAAATGAAGTGACACCCCTTAGCCCTACTACTTTCGACGTTTTCTGAATTTCATTTGGATTCGCTTCTATTGAATATTTTATTTTTTGTAATTCTGATTACCACCAAATCTTATTTTCGTAATCCATTTTCAAACCTATTATCTTTATCATGTCAATACCTATCATACCAGTGGATCGCAAGTCTAGATATTCTGGTGGTATTTTGTTTCGTTGGTTACACAGCTGCACATCAAAAATCAAGAAAATTACCCCTGGCGTCCGACTATGCCTGTCATATGTTTTCGGGGTCGTTGAATCCAAATTCGGAGTCCATTTAACCCCATCACGTCACGATTGTCCACAACCTTAAAAAATAGGGCTAAAACCCCCATGAATCCTCTATCCATTGACCACTCAATCCCAATAACCCCATATCCCCATAACCCCATAACTTCAAAATGACAAAACCCCAAAATTTGGTGGGAAGGGAGAGGAAAGTTACAGGGAGGAAATAGGTTTGGATGGGATGGTGTGGGAAAGGAATAGGGATGGGATAGGATTGAATGGGAAAAGAAAGGAATATAGATGGTATAGAATTGAAAAATGGAATGGGAAAGGAATAGGGATGGGTTAGGATTGAATGGGATAGGAAAGGCATAGGGATGCGATAGGATTGGAAAATGGGATGGGAAAGGAAAGGAATAGGGATGGGATAGGGTTCAGAATGGAAAGGGAAAGGAAAGATATAGGGATGGGATAGGATTAAGGATGGGAAGGGGAGGGGAAGGATGGAAAGGAATGGTAGGAGATGGGACAGGATAGGAAGGGATTGGACTCGATGAGAAGGGGAGGGATTGAGCGTGAAGGGAAGGGATGGGATGGGATCGTTAATGAGAGTGGTGTGTATATGTGTGTGCAAATGTGTACTCTCTGTTTTTAGTTGTTTATTTATTACTTTCGTATAGTTATAAGGTAGGTGTAAAGAGTTCGCTTTTTTTACTATTTTTCTTTATTGTTTCGTTATCTTTGTCTAAAATGCTTAATTTGCTACCTCTAATTTTTTATTTTGATGATTCTGTTTTCCATTCTCGTCCTAAACTGGCTAGCTCTGTAAAAAATTGAAAAAGCATTTCTTGCAATATAAACTTTATATTCTATTCGCTCTATTCACTTGGTACCAACATAAAGCCTTATTTTGTGAAATCGCATCTAAATTTTCTACGATATCAATGTCGTTTATTTTGTAAACCCTTTAAATTCTCATTAACAAGAGAGAGTGGATTGTGGAGCGCCGAGAGAGTGAGGTGTAGTCAAAGACTGAGACAATAGAACACAAGAACTGACGAGGCGGTGGTGTGAATTTGAGGACGAGATCCTGGCGTGGGTCCTCCCACCACTCCATGCTCTGACCCACAGGGCCGTGTGAAGATGGGATGTTTATGACCTTGTTATATAATCACAAACATATTTGAAAAGTTAATAATAAACATGGCTATAAACAATTCTTGTGCCAAAAGATTTAAATTTGAGGCTTTTTAGATTTTAATCACTGGGATTGCTACAAATATTCCTAAATACAATACATATTTGACATTATTTGATCAAATATAACAATTAAGCGTTTATAAACAATTAGGATAAACGAATTCAAAATTTTGGCATTTCAACGCAGAAGAATATCGTTCTTTCTATTTGAATAACTTGAGACCAAGTTAAGAGTCTAAGTTGGTCACAAATATTAATAAAAATATATTCATAAATATTTTTATAAACAATTTAATTTGTTATTAATTTAAAAATCTTAGCATTCATTGATATTATTCATTCATAACAAACTTAGTCTCAAACTATTTTTATTTAAAAGCCGTTTTTTGCTATGTGCAACTGACAGAATGTTGAATTAGTTTATCTGAATTGTTTATAAATATTTAAATTGTTATACGATACCGTTCATGAGTGAGAGGACAGCTAAAAAGCAAGCGATTAAAAATATTCACGTAATTTTCGTAGAAACTTGAAAATTGCTGGATCGAGCGGCGACTGCACTTATTTGTCTCTATTTCCGGTGCGTGGACAAATGAAAGAAGACCGAGCGTTATTGTGCAAATTTGCGGTTGTGTTTGTGAATACATAGACATTTTTTTAATGTTCTTTATTCCGATAAAGAATTATTGTAAAATAAGAGGCTGGAAATTATTTGAACGATTTATCGAAGCAGCGAATGATTTTTAAGCGAAAGAAGCTGCCTATACAAATTTGACTGAGAAGAAGTTCATTTTAAGAACCATTAAAGACTGTATTTTTTTTTTGGTTCCAAACTTCACTTAATTTGCATCTTCACTGAGATTTTCTTCGCGTTATCTCTAGCTCTATATAATTATTCTGATTTTATTAAATTCATCTGTGTAATAAATTATTTTCTACTTGTTTTCATTACAGAAATAGGGGTTGTAGTATTACAAATTTTTAATTGTGTTGGTATGGTCTGTTTGATCACGTTGCTGAAATAAATTTGGTTTGTTTGAGTGCCGAAAGTGGCGAAGCCAACGCCAAAGAATTGAGCTTTGGAGAAAAAACTTTTTCGTCGTCTAGAACAAACGCTATCAAATTTATTGAGACACAGCCTAGTCTGGATCGCGATCTGCATAAGTATAGCCGTCAACTTTCCCGCCAGCTGTCTTCATCAACATTGTCACTCAGAATATCTTTGCTTTCGATACAAGATTGAGGGTTTTCAAAGCTTTTAACCCTTTTTTATTTTCTTTCATTTCTTAAACTTAGAATATCTTTAGCTTTAATTTCGTTCTCTCCAATATTCATTTCTGGCATAGCTCTTTGATAATGCAGATATTTTCTTTTAGATACAGAAACTTTCTTAGATATTAGTATTTGTATCCTTAAATGTTGTGTAATGGATTTGCACTTCCTTTTCGTAGATACAACACTTACGTTTTATTACTTGCAAGTATGTATCATAAAGTTCATCAATTAATTCGCGAATTCTTTACATATGTAATACTGATATAGCGGCGGCTTCCCATATTTCAATAATCCTACTGACCACTTTATCTCGAATAACGGCGTGCGATGGCTTATAAATATTTAATTTTTTATTTTTTTCATAGTGTTTTGGCGGATAAGATGTTTGAGAAATGTTTCACGTTTCCGTAAATTGCACAAAACTCCAGATTGTTTGATCAAAATAACGCTAATTGCAACTAAAAACACGACAGCTAAAGTGAAATCAATCGCGGTTGTTTCAATGATGATAATGAACAAAATGTATTCAGAAATAGCTGCTTAAGTAAATGAAAATCCAATCAAGAAAAATATAAATTAGAACTCTTTTAATATTGATAATGAAATAATAAAACTACTCCCGTTTTGGAATCTAAAATAATTTCAAAACATCATGGTCCGCCATAACTCCCTCCTCACCCCAAACTCTCTTCTCATAAATTTCTTGATAAAAAAATCCATATTGATTTGTCCTAACAATCTTAAATTCCAAGAAACTCACTTAAAAATAGGTTTCTTAACTTTTCTGTTTCTTTATATTGTCTGTTCTTAGCTGACATTAAAAAATGTTTATTGAATAAATCTCCATAATATTTTTAATCGGTAACATTTAAAGAGCTTTGCAGCTGAAAATATTTAAGTATAAATACACACGGATATTCACGTAGAAATTCACGTGAAATTCGGATAGTATTTCGCATAGGTGTATTTCCACGTGAATATTTTTAGTTGAAATTTTAACGAATAAAAATTTCTGATTCTAACTTTTTTCTACTGATCTGATTTTTTACATTAGAATTTAATACAGCAACAAGTTCTAAGAAGGCCTTCTTATAAACGTATTGTCAAAATATTTCTTTGTATAGTTATATCATAACTTTATTCCTCAGATTCCTCACATGAAGTAACAGATGAGCATATTGGAGTTGTAAGGTCTTTATTCCAACAAAGTAATAATAATCAAAAATTCCTGGTCACATTGAATGGATACAATAACAACGTTCTAGTAAACAAAAGGTCTGAAGAGAATGAAGAGTCTTGGGAAATGGAGGTAGTTATTTACGTTTATTAGCAGAAGGTATAACTGCAATACTTAAAGACTATCTTCCTGCAGGTACATGATTGTGAGGAGTTAGAGCCTTCCACTAATAATTTGGACGCATGTCAACAAAATGAATTGGATTCAACTATTTTGCACATATCGAATACAGAAGAAGGCGATTGCAGTGGAGATAATACTTCTCATAATTCTAAGCAAAGTAAAAATGTTGAAAAACAGAATACAGAAGATATCGACAGAATTGTACAATCATTACCAAGAGGAGCAAGAAAACTAAGCCCAATAATCTATAATAGATCACCATCACCTACTCCTGAGTTAAGCACCACAAAGTTGCAAACAATATTAGCTAAAAAGAGTGAGTTTTTTTTATTCTCATCATTTATAATAGAAGGTATTAGATTTACAGTACCGTACAGTAGTATGGGGACGGCTCTTTTTTGACATTCGCTAAAATGCTCCTAATTTTTATGAGACAAAGTATACACTCTTTGCTTCAAATATCAAAGAACATATTGAAATCTTACAAAAAATCAGCCCTAAGCGAATTCATTAAGCTATTTCTGTAAGCCAATACTACAAACAAGTAGAAATTTTATTATGTTCTTAAATTATTAATATCTCTGAAAGTATTGAACACTTTTCAATGTTCTCGGGCTTATTTTAAAAATAAATTTCCATCCACTTTTCACAACTCTTCTCGGAGCTTTGTTCTGCCATTTGGCCTGTTCCTTGATCGCTGGTACATATTTTCTCACCCAAAGGCGGCAAAATTAATTGGTTAAGTGTTAAAATATATGCCGACGTAGATTTCGTTGCGTTGGAGAAATCGCGTGGAAAACCATGTGTTTCCAAAGATTCTCGAGGTGTCAGATAAAAAAGTAATTTGGTGACAGACTTGCCAGATCTTCAGGCTTGTCGGAAACGTGTTTCAGCCGTCGGTCTTTACCAAGGATTTAGCTTCTGTTACGGAGTTTGGAGCACTACTCTTCGCCGTGCTTGTTCATGCAAAGTTGATTCTAAGGCTGTTTTCCTATATTTTATGAGGCGTTCCCCGCAATCCGTTCTTCGAGTCAACTCTTCGGGCTGACCTTGTTTAGGCATCATTTGATGGAGAGCCATTGAGTTGGTGGTTAATGAGGCTGCTATATCAAGGTGTATTGCTCGTACTATCAAGCAGGTTAACGACACTCCTGTTCCACATTCCCCTCCATCGTTCAACTGTTACATAAATTGTGCTCCAAAATAATCAACTTCTGGATCAGTGAAGGGTCGAAAGAGATTCTCGACGCGCGGAAATGGTGGGGATGCCATCCTTCGCACTGCGAGAATCGATCTTCGGTATTGGTAGAGAAGGCAGCTGCTTCAGGCTTTCTTTACCAGTGTCTGGATTCAGGCTGTGTAAAACCTCTCTAAAATCTCTTGTTCAGTTTATTCTTTATTTTCGGGCGGAGTTATTAAATTTTCGAGCACTTTGGGATATTTTAGTCCATACGTGGTACATACGTCTTATTCAAGCGCCAATCTCCTACCGACGTAATATCAAGGATCTCGGCAATTCGGTGTGCTATATAATGTGGATATTTTCTTACCTCCGAACGAAGCTAGGACATAATGGTGCGGGAATCTGCCAACTTTAACTTTCTGCTGATCGGGAGATTATGTTGGCTACTTACGCACTATGAAAATCGGCTAGCCATTACTGTTGCTTGTAGTTCAAATCAAGGAATGGTAAATTATTTTAATGGTGCCACTCTGATTTTGGTCATGACCAGTGTAACCTTGATACTCTTTCGTGGAGCTGAAATTCACGCATTTTGCCAATTTCAGCACGTAGCACCGTGGAATTCTTAAGGTCTTCGCATGATGTAACCTCTTCAGTCCCGTGGTCCATCTTCCACCATTTACAGAGCAAATTGATTGGGGAAAGATACTGAAAATTAGAGTAAATGTGGGACATAGTGGAATTCGGGAAAAATTTCAAATGCAGTTGAGCAAATCGAATTCTATTAAGAAAAATAAAAAAATAAATAAAAATGTTCTTCGGTACCGGGAGTTGATCGCTGGACTCTTAGGATTAAAATTTAACACTCTAAGCACTGCGTTACGAAACCTGATAGCTATTTTGTTCTTTTCTGAGTATTTGACTTCAATCGAGGCACCTTATTTTACGCTCCGTTTCATCTTCCGATTTCCCTCAAGCAATCGCTCGTCTCACTGAACACGCAAAATACTTTTACCCAAATTTTGCGCAATATTTCCCCAATCAATTTTCTCCGTGAAATAGTGCCTTTAGCTTTATCATTAGGATTATCAATAAACCTAGGGGATCAAGCACAAGCAAGACTAATTGCAAAATGTAAGGCCAACGCAATCAATTCACTTAATTTTCGTCATGTTGTGGGAAGTTTTTCTAAAAGTAAAACTGTCGCTGTGTGGTGCCCAAAGCACGCCTAGGTCTCTATGTAAATTATGTAAATGATCTAGATATGAAGAGTACTGCCACCAGGGATTCCAAAGGGTCCGGTCCTCTCAGCAGCAGATCATTTTATGAAACTCCGTGAATTTTAGTTCCTGCGTCAAATAACATCCGTGGTTTAGTTTGTTTGGTTGGGTAAGTCATGGCAAAGTTGTTCTCGGTCCTATCCGAGCAGCTTCTCTTCTGTCAGTCTCCGCGCGTACTCTTTTCGCTCGTACATATCGACCTTTTCTTAGCAGAAGCGATCGAATTTCGGATCTCTTGTCATTTTTTTTCAATTGAAGCAAATTTTTTTCCTGCCTTTTTTCTACTTTCAGGTAGAGTCTCACTGTCAGTCGACTAGAGAAGTCCTGTCTTCTTGCTGTTCTCAATACGACGCACCATTTTCTCAAAAATTTCTCTCGCTCATTGGTCTTCTGAGGAGCCAAAATCATTCCAAAAATCATTGAAAAATTCTTGAAGATCCACTTCTTGCGGTAGACGATGAAAAACAGGGTGATTCAGCTAGATGTTTTTTTCAATAGGGTTATGATGACAGATGACGCGCGAGTCGTTTCAAGCTATCATGTTTTTTTTGTTTCAATAGAATGACATTTTATCATGGAAAGACTTACGCCTGAACAACGTCTACAAATTGTGAAATTGTACTGCGAAAATTTGCGTTATGTGAAGAAGGTCTTTCACGCGCTTCGGTCAACTTATGGTGTGCATAGTCGGCCTTCTGAGCCCACTATTCGCCATACCGTCCGAAAATTCTTGCCGGCTTCAATTATTGCACGATTTGTGTCTTGTCTGATTTCAAGCCTAGATCTTCACGTAAAATACGCAAGGTCGTACCATACTACAAGCCAAGCTGCTGGGAACGGCGCCGAATCGACTGTTCGCGGTCTTCGCGTAGATTCTCAGCTACTGCCGCTATATTTTCTTCACTACGTGCTGGACGTGATCTATTCGGTCGAATATCATCCAATAATGCATATTGAGTGTCCAATTTGTGGATGGTAT
>CAKNWW010277868.1:5545-17396 GCA_932074435.1 Andricus kollari
GGGAAATTTTTTTAATAAACTATTCGAAAGAAAAATCAATTTAAAATAAGTGCTTGAATGTATTTTAAGGGTTGTTTTAACATCCCCTAATGATTCAAGTAAGGAAATCGACACTTCCAATCAACTGAAATCACAAAAGATTTTTTTATTATACTATTAAGGTCGAAAATCAATTCACAATGCACGTAGAAAACACATCCTAGCATATAAAACCATGGGATTTATTTCAAGGGTTGTTTTAACATCTCTCAAACATCCAAGCAAGGAAATTATTTAAATATTCAAGCAAGGAAATCGACATTTTCTATAAAAACCAAAATCACCGATTTTTTATTATACCTTTGGCGTCGAAAATAAATCCACAATAAACGTCGGAAGCATATTTGGTTAGGAAATTGCCGATTTCGTTTCTTGAATCTTAGAAGCATTTCAAAACAATCCTTAAAATAAATTCAACAACTTTTTCTGCTAGGATTTGTTTTCATGTTTATTTTGAATTTACCAACGATTCCAATAGTATAATCAAAAAATTTATCGTGATTTTGGTTGTTAGAAAGAGTCAATTTCCTTGTTTAAATCTTTAGGGGATGTTAAGACATCCCTTTAAAAAATGTCAACGACTTATTCTGCTAGGATATGTTTCTGATGTTAATTGTAAATTTATTTCCAACCACAATTGTTTAATGACAAAATCTCTCGTGGTTTTGGTTGTTAGGAAATGCTGATTTCCTTGCTTGAATCATTAAGGGACAGCAGTAGAAGAATCGTTAAAACAAATTCACACATTTTTCCTGCTAGAGGACACTTTCTGCACTTATTCATAAGTGATTTTTCATTTCAATACCTTCATCAAAAAAATGCCCATGGATTTTTGGAAATGTTGGTCTACTAGCTTGAATTTTTAAAAGATGCTAAAACAACCCCCAAATACCCTGTATGTACAAAATCGTGAATCTGTCAAGTTCATGGATTCAAAACTTTCGTTTCAGTGTTTCTGATATACAAAATATGAGGCATATAGATAAATCTAGCAAAAAATTATTGAGAAGGATAACATTTCAATAATAGACGAATTTTTCTATCAAAATACATGTAAACATTGGAAGTTTGGAAATTTTTAAAGTAAAAAGTATCCATTTTTCTGATAATTTTCTTCCGAATTATTGATCTGTAAGGTTGAGATTACACAAAAAATGTATAATTAGACTTTACGAAAAAAGCTATTTCCTGTACATTCGGTGCGGGATCCTTTACTTTCACAATACGTTGAATCTAATTTTGCATCAGATTCGTATTGTAAATATGCGAATTCTCAAAAATTGTTAACATATTGAACCTTCAATTTGTTTCTTCTTTACTAGAGGTAATGACCCCCTTTTTTCAACCGAATTTTCGTTCCTTTTTGACCGTTGTTCGCCATCAGCTACCCGAATGTTAAATGTGGAGCCCGGCGAAACTTGCGGTTGGCAGGGCTGTGGTCAATGTTGTGATGTTGGGCACTTGGTCGTCACTAGCAATGGATAATAAATTGCAACTATCCCTTTTGCCCACTCCAGAAGGTAAAGCGCGAGCATTACACGCCGTTCGGCCGGATCGATTTAATTTGTCTCTGGTCAAACGTACCTGTCTGGTCAGTGCGTTAAAACCATTATCTGTGTTCTATGTCGTGTCCATCGAGTGCTTCCTAGACTAGAGAGAAACCCCTTTACATTATACAATATACATATACACTATGCACTGTTTATCGTTGAAGAGAAAAGGCTATAGACTATAGAGTATCGACTGTCAATATATAGAAAATTTACAATTCTATCCCTTCATAATATACGAGATCCATCAGAACACCCCTCGACCCTTTTTATTGATCTATTCAAGAGACAATAATAAAAAGAACCTGCTGCATTAATGCTCGAAGAAGTGTTCACAAGTCTTGGAAAATTGCCTGTATTCTGTAGAATGCGAAATTGAAACCAACCTTAATTTCTAACTTCGAGAATAAAAATTATTCTAAGCTTTGCTGGATAAAAGTTTTGTAGAAAAGAATTGTTAATTGAGAAAATCCCATTAAAATATGTCTAACATCCAACAGTTTCTGGTTTTCAGTATCAAGATTTATGTTGAGAAAAAGAATACATTCATCTGGAATATGATGCTTAACAAGTTCTTACTCGTAACTGCAGAAAGAAAGAGATATTTTTAATTTCGTTAGTTTTTATCTTCCATAGTTTACTTTTGCTATAAGTAATCTTTCCCACCGTTTTTAGTACCGAAGATTATATTTATGAGCACTAAAAACATTTCTTTCACCTCTAGCAGTAAGGAAACTGAGTCCATGAAAACTTATATATTTAATGGGGTAACCAAAGAAGAGTGTAACTTATATAATATACAAAATAAGATATTCGCAATATACGTAACCTTAAAAGTTATATTTAAGATCTTATATAATGTTCTCGATCTTCATTTATAAATTACTTTCAAAACCTGAATAGAAATTTATTATATATATTGTTTAGCATTACAATTATAATTGTCAGTTTAAAGTATACGACATTAAATAATAGTGTTTTTAATAATTCTATAATTCTAAACTGTAAGATATGGTATTGAAGAAATTTCAAATTCAGGATCAAAGTATCTCGTCATCCCGAAATTTGGAATAACTAGTCAAATATTTTTCTGAAGTTTTTCGGAACGACGAGTCGCAGCCCTTCGCGATAAGGAATATTTTAATAGCAAGAGTTTGACTGGCCCCGAGCGGGGCCAGACCGGGACAGATCGGGCCCAGATCGGGAATCCCGATCGGTGCCAGATCGCGGATGAAACACACGCCCAGACCGGGGCCAGGTCGGGATTCCCGATCGGAAAACCCGATCGGAAAACCCGATCGGTACCCGATCAGTCTCATTACCATATACCGTATAATCCATTTTATGGATTTCGTGAATAAAGAAAGATTTATAAATTATAAAACAGTGGAAACTAGTGCGGGGTCCTCTCTTTTTGACGGCCACTCCAATCTTTGGAATTTCCAATAATTGTTCCAATGTTGCTTAGAATTCTGAATCTGCGTTGATGTCAGCCGAAAATTGATTTTCAAGTCGATCCAAATTTCCCGGCTCGTCCACATTCATCAATTGAACGGGTTGAAAAATATTCACTTCCGGATCACTTACATTACCATCTATAATAATTTTATTTATATTTATTGAAAAGACAATTTAATTGATGATTAATTTATTTGAGGTTAGGTTTCAATGAGCAGCAGATCGTAATTACTTACTTTCATTTTCCTCACGCAGGTTTCGAGTTATACTGGCTAGTGCTCGGTGCCTCCGAACACGTGGCGTACTCGCATGAGGCATTTTCAATAATCAACAGAATATTATAAACGAGTAATATTCGAATTCCACAGCACTGTCTAAAAACAATGACCAGCACTAATTCTGTGAGCGCATGGAGGTGGCGCTTCAGTAGGAAATCGGTCTGGCCCGGCCTGGCCCAAGTATGGGCCACAGAGTTCTACCGATCAGGGCCAGATCGGGAAGCCCGATCGGGACCAGATCGGTATCACGTACTTAAGCGGGCGATTTCTGCACGGGTTATTGAAAATTAAGAAGTGCAAAATGATGACTTTAAATATGTGATATGATTATTAGACATAAGTGTTGCAACATTAGAAATTCAGTTAATTGTATTTACATAAGTTGACAACTTATAAATTACGTTAGGTATTTGAAATTGAACATATTTAACCTTTAAATCCTTAATAAGCCAATCAAAATTAAAAGATAAACAAGATTAAAAATTACAATTTAAAAGCAATTCGAAATGTATCATCTTATTTTCAAGTGGTAAAACTTAATTTGTTTCTGATAAACTGTCTACCGTTACGGGATTTTCAGAGAGACTGACCCCTTTTTCAGCTCGTTTAGAGGTAACGTTCCAGTACCTATTTTTACTGAAACTGGATGCTCTTTGGCGTAATAGAAAATAGTGCCAGTTTCGTTTTTTTTATACAATGTTACAAAAATTTGATCGAATCTTAATATACATATTAGTAAAGTCATTTGCATACACCATAATTTTAATTTAATATGCTATCATCATGTAGAATATTAATGTCGGTAAAACAGAGTGTGTGAAAACTCAAAAGTTCTTTGATGCTTTCAAATATTTTCAAATATTTAAAAGTAAAGTAATAACGTGAATTCGTCGATTAAATTGTTATTTATTATCAAAGTGCTTCGGACTGGTAAAATTTCCTTAATAATTCACTGTGAATATCAAAATTTTAACCTGATCGACTATACCGCTGTTTATAAGTTAGGATTCATAATTATTCGCTTAATTCAATTTCTCCGCATAAGCCCCAGTGTAATTTATGTTTAACTAGAAAAAAGATCATATTTCCTGACTTAGAATTGAAAATTACTGAAAGAATTATGTTTAATTTCCGTGTATATGAAATTTAATATACAGCCTCTTAATGGCGATTTTTACCGGTTTTTTAGAGTTAATATACAAACGCATAATAAATGCATTTTAAAATTGAAAACTTTTTTCAACCGTGTATTTAATATTACACGGGAGATGTAGAGAAGTTTCTGTCCAGAGGTTATGTTTTATAGGGATAGGCTATGGATAAGTAGAGACAGTAGACTAATAGAGGTGTCGCGTTAGACTTTAAAAATGAAAAAACTAGGAACCTGTCTGCAGTCCACAGATTTTAATTAAACCTTTTTCATTTTGTTGCTAAAAGTATGCAATAAAAAGTTTTAAAAACCAGACATAATTTTTAGTTGTTATTTATTTATTTAAACAAAGAATTATGCATTATTTCGTAGATGTGCATATTTGTAGCCTAGGTCTAAAAAAATGTGCGTATATGTATATTGGGGTTGCTGTTCATGTATTTTAGGTAAAAAATTTAAAATATATAGCGGCCCAACATTTTTTAAAATTTGTAGACTTTAAAAAAAATTCTTTACATGTGGCATACATATTCCTTAAGGCATTGAAAATTGATATAAAATAAGTTGGACTCGAAAAAGGGTGAAACCACCGTTAAATCGAATGAAGCACCCCCAAAAAATAGTTTTTTAATGATCTTTTTGGAAATGACATGCAGAGGAAAAATTCATACCATAATTCTTATTGTTAATTGTAAGTTCTGTTTTTCTATAATCATGCATTTTTTCCCAATCCACCCTTTGCAAAGTAAACGTCAAAAATCATATTTGGGCGATGTTTTGCTCGATTTAAGGGTGTTTTCATACTTCTTTTCGACTCCAACGTATTTTATATCAATTTCCCCAATGCCTTAGGGAATACGTGTGCTAAATATGAACAATTTATTTTTTATAATGTCAATATATGTTAAAAAATTTTGAGCCGCTATTTTAAATTTGTTGATCTTAAATTCATAATCAGAAATCATAATATATACATGCATACTATTTTTGTGGCTCTAGGACCTAATTTATTCAAGTTATACAACTTTCAAATCGATTTTTGGGAATTTGAAAAAAAAATGATTTTGAAATTAGCAACGATGTCTGATTTTGTAAACTTTTTATTACATATTTGTAGCAATACAATGTAAAAGGTTTCATTAAAATCCGTGGACTGCTGCCGGGTTCCAAGGTATCCTAACTTGACTCCTCTATATAATAGAAGTAGCAGAAAAGTTCACATTCAAATGAGAGAATTTCATCAAAACATGATTATGACTAAAAAAAGTTGACCTTACAATTTTTCGAGCAATTTTTGTTTAAACAATTCAGCCGACTGTGGCGTCTATTCATTATCAACCATGTTGGTGTGCAATTATACTGTAAATAATTTTTTGAATTATTTTTTGTGTTTTAAATTATGTTAATAAATATTTATGTGTGAATCACTCAATTATTCCTAATTTCATTTTACGATTAATGTAGGTATTAGAGGTGTGCATGCACTTTTTAGAATTTGTAATACTTTAGACATTTAGTACATCAAACCGGCGTGGTTTCCTTGGATTATTACAATTTTTTGAATAAAAATTACTTCTTTTTGTTTGTTAAAAAATGGATCCTAAAGTCAAGTTGAATCTTCGAAATTCGACTTGCTCGAATTTCCAAGATTCGACTTGACTTTCGGATGCATTTTTATACCAAAAAAATGATTTATTTTGATTTAAAAATGGTAATAGCTGAAGGTAATAATACCGGTTTGATGTACATTTAAATTTTCTTCTATTTCGAAAAATCCAATTTTCCAAGCGCGTCTAAATTTGTGTTAAAAATTCGAATAAACGACTGCACACCTCTATGGTAGGTATTCCATATTAGAGCTACACTCAGCAATCCATGGAGAAGGAAATGTTATTCCATATTCGATCTAATGAATATAGGCATTTAAAAACATGATAAATTAAACTTTGTTGGTGCCCTAATTCATAATTATTAAATAAGCCCAGTTTTGGTGTTCAAGCCACGACTATAAGTGTCTTCAAAATTCAATCAACGCGATTTTATTTACAATCCAAATTCCAAGTTCATTTCAACCCGCCAACATGATCAAGCGAAAGCCTTTCTATCTTCTCTCATAAAAAGTGTTTCCCTTTCTTCAGACCAACTAAGATTTTATCTGTAAACAGTAAGATTTAGTATTTTATCGATTTAGTATTGCAAACATGCTTCAGGATAACCCATTGGATTCTCCTGCATATGGGTTATAGGTATAGTAAGTATACCTACATCAGCTTAAGGAAACTCCGTACCAATATCAAACGTGGGTGGTCACTATGATTTCTCCTGTTATCTTCCGATCTCGATAGCCGAGTAATTCTACGTTCGGCGAGGGCGAGTAAGGCGCATTCTGACACCTACGTCTGGCTATGAAGCATGCAAACATGTCGCCGGGGGTAAAAAAGAAATATTGAAAAACAACCCAAGCTTCGAGCCGGGTTCCCGGTTAGGCCCCCCGTCGGCCTCGAACCAACCAGCGCCCAGAAGAACCACTCTCGTAGCCACACCTCTGCCCAGAACCCGATCCTCTCTCCCTTTCTCTTTCACTCTTCCTCTCTCTTCTTCTCTCCTTCTTTTCTGCCTTTACTTTCATCTCCCGCCTCTCGCTTCGACTCCTCGAGATTTTTTTTTATCTTGTTTGGTATCAGGCTCCAGGAGGCAAATGAGAGCTGGAGCCCTCTGGGGACTGATCCCCAAGTTAAGCCACTTTTGAATTTCTTCTACTGGTCAAATGAACCCTTTCTCTGCTTTTTGATAATCTCGGATGAAGTACAGCATTCATGAAATAATTAGTTTCCTTAAGAGTTGAAACAAACTATCACTGAATTAGGTCTGTACTCTTAACGAAATGATCTTTATGCTACTAATACTAAAACGAATCTGTAAAAATGCCACCCGACCTTAATGATCCAAAACTGTTTTTGTTTTCGTAGATGCACATCAGGAAGTTCATAGTTTCGTCTTTGCTCTGATAAAACCCAAATGGGTGAAACTATCACTGAATTGCTGATGGTCTCTCACAAAAGGATCTTGATATTACATTTTTTTAAATTCATCAAAAAGTGCTAAAGTCTAGCTAAAGTGCTAAATTCCAAAAAGTCTTAACATGTCTGCTTGTTTTGATTAAATCCAAATTGTTCAAACTACATCACTGCATTAGGGATGTGCTCCTAAGCAAAAGAATTTTAACAGTGCTAACATGAAAACATTTCTATAAATAATGCTACAGTCCAACCCTTATAGTCAAATACTGATTTTCCTTTCGTGGATGTATTTGTGACAGTTCAAAGATTCGTTTATGCTATGATAAAACGTCAATAATTGAAACTAATCATTCAAGTAAGACTGTACTCCTAACAAAAGGATCTTAACACAGAAAAAAATGAAGGTTAGGCAAAGTTGCGGCTCAAGTAAAAGTTGGTATCATTTAGAACAGAGACTCCAATGGAACTCTTTTTGAGGGTTCCATGTTAGTTCGTTGATGTCCAATAGATGGCTATTCATATTTTCAACCGCGCATGTGCCGAAAAGCGCGAACCTATTTGAAATCAATAAAGACTATGAATAATCATACAGATAAATATTAACAAACATCTTTTATTCTTTTTTAAACCAAATTAAATTGAATAATAGAAATACCTAACTTCTTTAAAAAATGTAATATTAAAGAATTATTGCAAGTGTATATTATATCATTTTAAATAGCACCGCGCTTTTTTGGTACATGCGCAGTTGAAAATGTCGGATTTCCAACATAACCTTAAAAACTGACATATTTCATATGCACTATCTTCCTTTCCAGAATGACTAATATCTATAATTGTAGTTTCTTCATTAAATTTTTCCCAGTGCAATATTATTTTTTTCGAATTACAAAGTAAAATGTACACCATAAACTTGTAAAATCTCCGTAGTGACTCAAGGCTGAAGTGAAAAAAGGGCTCCATTGGAACCGTTTCAATCCATGCTTTGGGTTCATTTAGAAACCATTTATCATTTTGGGTTCCTTTTCAGCAAGAGAGGTTCCTTTTTGTTGCAGCTCCTTTGGAACCAAAATTGGTTCTAATGGAAACCCCAGTTTTTGCTGTGAAGATTACAAGAAAAAAATGTCTTAGAATGTACTGAAGTCGAACTCTAATTATTATATACAATTTCCTTTTTCGTAGATGAATTCCAGAGAGTGCAAAGATTCGTGTTTGCCCTGATAAAACCCAAATCGTGCAGACTTACATTAAAGTATAGGGCTGTACTCTCAACGCAAATATCTAAACTTCCTGGGTCTATTTTCCCTTTTACGTTGTGCTCATTTCACGATTTACTTTGTAATTTGGTAACGGCGAAGTGTATCCCTAGCGTCACCAACAATCGTAAGAATGAAGTGCTGGGACCTTGTGTAGGTATAATTTTTCGGACAGAAGCCATGATGATCACGCAAGCGAGTGCGTACATGCGAGTGGAGGCTCGAAGGAGACCATCTGCTACGGGAGTTGTAATTATCGGCGAGAATCGTGAAGTGGATAATTGGAACGTTTGCTAATTGGAATACCCACGGGCTACGCCCACAGCACGACTTACAATGAACGTCATAACGATGATCGTGCGAAAGCGGATTGACTTCGGCGTGACGACGATTTCAAGATTCGTAATTAACAGTTTCACCAGCAAATTCATTTTTCAAGGTATTATACATTGTGTCAACTTTCGGTCACCCCTCGCCAGACTAATGCTTGATTATCAGCCATCTTGTATATACTCCTTTACGGCTTTTACATAAATTACATCAAACATCGCTTCATCATCATTATTCAACTATGCACTTTCTCTCCATCCTTGGTTAAATCGATCAAAAAGAAAAGTATTCATTCCTGAAGTGTCTAAACCTAAGATCTGATGTGTAACAAAATTATGTAGCTAGCAACTTTCATAGGATATGGTCCATAAATCAGAAGACAATTACTTACGTTGGACAAGCTTAGAACAATATCTAGAAAAAAGTTAATAATCGGCACGGGTTCAGCAGCTTTATCGAGATCCATTTGTAACAATCGCTCGTTAAATCGCAACATCGCCTTGGCGTGGAACAGCCGATAACGATCGTTACTTAATGACGGATCACCGCGCCTCTCGCCGTTCCGCGGAGTTAACGACGAGAAAATGAAGTCATGATAGAACAGCAAGTGTAGAAAAAGATACGATGTACAACGTGACATTAACGGTCACGCGTGTTCCTAATCGCATCTCATTTCGACGTTTGCGTAGGCCGACCGGGACTATGTCAGTTCGTTCCGATGAGTTTATTTCATGCTCTACGCACTCAATATCATCAGAGCATCTAGTCATAATACAATCTGGATGTTTCTACACTCAGCATAATACTACTGAAAGAATTTCATCATTTAGGACTAATTAGATGCTAAACGAGTCGTTTTCTTTCTCTCAGCGATCGGATATGTGAATGCAGGAAAACTCCCGAAGTGAAGTCTTATTATAGTTTATTCAAATGTACATTTAAAATGTTTATGTATTTAAATCGAAGAGAAGTTTTTGGACCTTTTTCCATGCATCTACAAGAAAAAGGTTGTTTTTAAACATTAAAGATGAAATGTGACATCTTTGAAAATTTTGGTTTAGATCTTTTTTTAATATATATGTAATTTTTAAATGCTGAATTCCGGACGTAATTAATAGCAAGAACTTTTTTCTTGGTGGCAATATTTTAAAAATGCTAAATGTTTGATATGAGAAACGCACTAATATTTAAACCAGAACCCAAATAAGAATATACTCTTAATTATCAATGTCACTATGTTGGTAGACTTTATTCTGTTCAATCTCTAATATTAGAACTAAGTCCCAAAGATTACATTTTAGTTCATTAAAAATTCTTATTGAAAATCTTAATAAATAACTATTATTATATATTATTATATTATTCTTAAATATTAATTGGTGATGAATATACAGATATTATCTGAAACTTTTGCTTCACTCTGATTCGTACGAACCTTCATGAAAAAAATTGAGTTGTAATTACCAAAATTATATGAAAAATGTTTCTCATTTTCATATAAATGGGTTTTGTATCAATACAGTTTAATTACCCCTATTAAATGCTTAATTTCTATATCTTATTTACGTAGCTTATTTTGGCTGAAAGTACCTCGAAGTGTACTTGCAGGAACCATAATTACCAGATTGCTCGTTGTCAGGAACGACCAATTACATTAAAATCCGAGATAGGGTCGAAGATCCCTCTGGTGTATTATTATACCAGAAATTGACAGTTAAATGCAAACGGTTTTTTCTTAATAGCAGTGCAAGTTTGAAGGTACAATGTGTAGGAAAGAGTTGAAGGATGTTCTGATAATGTTTTGAATTTGATGCATTGTAGTACGTAAAATTAATTAGTAAATTGGATTCCACAAGCTTCAATATCATCCTATTTTCGGAAATTTTGCTCTTTTAGATGGAGAAGTAATTGGTGGAGCACACACGCCCAAATAAATTTTCGTTGTAATTCCTATCGAAAGTGGAATACTCGGCAAGTAAAGTGTGCTTCGCGCGCACATAAAGAGATCAAGAGATTTCTTTTTAAAACATTTAGGTGACTCGGAAAGCCTATATTTTCCGCTTCAGAACTTCTAGACTTGGATACTGATCTTATCTTAATTATCCTGTGCGGACACCAAAAGCACAGTCCATTGAGATAAGATCTGAAACGTTTAGGTGTGAACAATTACTAAAATGGCATTGTATGACATGAGCAAACATAAATATGATTATTCTAGGTTGAGATATATCTTGCAAAAATAAGTTAGTTTTAAACTAAGGCTTAAAATAACATTTTTACACAAAAATATATATAAATATTAAAGTGAGAATTCAGATTTTTTATATGTAACTGGAAAATGTTTTATGCGCGATAAACAAATTTTTGGATTTCAAATTTATGTGATTACAAATGCTTCAATCAAACTTGTAAGCCAGAGCAGTGAAGATACTGAAATTAATATTATCGTTTGAGCTGAGAAAAAAAAAGAATGTGTGTACGCATCTGTGGATTCTTGCGCTTCATGCTCGATAATGGGTGACCTCGCGCTTCGCGCTCGTATATTTATTCCTTGCACTTGGAATGCTTGAATGAAACTTTATCAAAAACATCTCATTTAGATCCCAGTATTTGTATGTACCTTCATAATCTGAATTTTCTACGTACAATTAAGTGTGTATAGTTAACGATTAAATTGCTCAAAGCTCTGTAGGCCTTTCTTAGTTTGTGCCGTTTATAGAAAAAAAAATAATTTTTAATATTGTTTTTTATAAATAAAACAAAAAATACG
>CAKNWW010277923.1:0-10080 GCA_932074435.1 Andricus kollari
ATAAAGCTTCAAAGCCAGGTGTCAGGACTTTTGAATCCGACTTTAGTTAAAGTTACGTCACTTATAACTGTAACTAATTACAGTTACTAGATAAAGTAATTTCATGTTGAGTAAAAAGTTCCTTTTTTTGTTTCCTTAATTTTATCATTTGAAAATCAAAATAACTAAGATGATCATTCATAAAAGCCTCATTTATACAGAAATAGGCATTTGTTGAAGTAACTACAAAAATATACAATATATTTTGGCAAGTAAACAACAATATATATTTAGAATAAAATTCAAATTGAATAATAGTCATAGCACTCGGAATATCCTGCCCATTGTATCAGATTCTGAACGGGTTTTGTTTTTCCGCATTGTTCGGCAAGATCGCCAGAATTACTTGTTTCGTTGACTTTATTTTTGTCAGCCATCAAAAATGATTTTTCGTATTGAATTTCAAGTTAAAATCACAACTCACCTTTTTAATTCTAGTAATTCAGATTCATTACGCGAAATTTTTTCAAGTCTGCTCTGTTTTGCTCTTGCTTGGTTAGTACCACAAACGAAATGAAGACCGAAGTGCGCAAAGCTATATTCTTTTTGTGTTGTTATCCGCGTGCGCGCTCAATTTTTGAATTTCTTTTTATCCCATGGCCCATACAACTCTTCTAATAGGAAATATGCGAAAAACACAAAGTAACTGAAATGAAACTTCCAAGTTACTCTTGGAGTCAAAAAAGTGATATAGCAGTCGGTCGAGAGTTGGAGTTACATTTTCGCTCCAAGAAATTGAGAGAGTAACTAAGGTGCACTGAAAGTAGTGTCCTAATATAGATTGAATGATTTTGCACTAGGATACATTTAAATAAGAAACTAAAATTATACAGAATAGTCCTTCTTGAAACGAAGATAATGGAAAATTGGACATGAAATGTGCCAATTTTTAAGGTTATGTTGCAATTTTTTACCGAATGCATATCTTTTTCATGTCGACATCTGCCGGACAAAATAAAGAGGAACCGTGAAAGAGAGTTCTATTGGAGTCTCAATTATAAAAGATGCCAACTTTTACTTGAGCCGCAACACTTCCGAACCCCCATATTTTTCTCTGTACATTTTGTGTAGATTATTCATAGTTTTTAGTACTATTTAACTTCAGATGGCAAAAGTTTTAATACATGAAGCTTTCAAACTTCAACTATTTTAAATCTGAAGATTTCAAATTAGTTGATCGCAGAAAAAACTGGGGTTTTAATTAGAACCGATTTTTGGTTCCAAGGCAACAAAAAGGAACCTCTCTTACTAAAGAGGAACCCAAAATGATTAATTGTTCTAATGGAACGCAAATTATGAGTTTTAGTAGAGAATTTTTATACAGAACTCATGGTCTGCCTCGACTCACTTCCCACATTTTAGAAGGACCCACTCCGTCGGCTTACGGGTTTGATTTCCCGCCTCGAACTCTGGAAGAGCCTCGGCGGCCCATGCGGTGATAAATAGCCTAGCTAACAGCCTAGTTGTTCATCTCCGGAGAGTCGTGGGACCAGCACCTCTTGAGAAAAATGTTCTCTAAGTATTTAAAGCTGCTGCTCTTGGTGGTTCGGAACCCACCTTAAACTGTAGGTCCCCCTCCCACCACCAAGTAAGTGTGTGGAGGCATCTGAAGGAATAGGGAAGAGGTACAAGAAAAATGTAAACCCTCAGTGGACACATGAGAAGCTTCCATTCCACTCGAAAAAATGTAATAAAGAAACTGTTGTAATAGAGGTTAGTTATTCTTTAAAGGAAGATAATTTATATAAGATGAAACCGTTTTGAAGGTTATGTTGGAAATTTTTATCAAATACATATATTTCTCATGTTGCAATCTATCGGATACCAAGAAACTAAAAAGGAACCCTTAAAATAGTTCTATTGGAGTCTTAGTTCTAAAGGATGCCAACTTTCACTGGAGCAGCAACCTTAGTTATAAAATTATTCTGCACCTCCCAGCCTGAGCGAAATTATTTTATAGCCGGTTATTTTATCTGGGCCCAGAATTTCAGGTCGTGTTATATTTATTTATCAAAATTTTATTAATTTTCTCATTTAGATTCTCGCATAGTTCCTCTTTACATATAAATTATATCATTCTCCGTAAAAACTAAATGCTTAACGAAAACCACGAATTATATCTATATATTTTTTGAAATTGTGATATAGATGAGAGAGATACCACGACTGTCAGCAAGATTAAACGTGATAAGCAATTGAATTATTCGTTTTTCCTACAATACAATTTATTATCATATCAATAAGCGCGATATCAAAACAAAATGATCCTACACTGTTAGAAATATCTAATTGAATTTTCAACTACATGTGGTGTAAGTTTTATACAATTACCGTTGTAATTTTAAAAAATCTTAAAGAAAACCCATGAAGATTCGTGACAAATACTGTGCTTAGAAATTTACTAACTGTACCGAAATAATTCTGATAAGGAACCAGTGAGTTATTTGGTACGTTTGTGACGTGTGATCCATGAGATTAAAAAAGTGCATATAATATTTAGGAACATAAGCAGTTTTAAAGAAGAAAAACAAAAGGTCCGTTGGAATTATATTACCATAATGAGTTGCGCGCCCAATCAGACAAACTTTTCAACACTTGTTTTTGTAAACATAACCTAAAAAAGCATACAGCAGTTAGTACCAATAGTCTGAATAAAATTTTCCCATTATGATAATATTAATCCAACGTACCTTTTATTTTATTCTTTTCCTGGATATTATATGTCCTTTATTAATTTCATGGCTCTCACGACACAGACGTACGAAATAACTCCTCGTGGGACTTTGTCTCGTTGTGGTCTGGCCTGGCCAGAAGTATAAGGGCGCATTGTGTGTGCGCAAACGTCCTATTGAATTTTCAACTAAATTTGAATGAATTTTATTTTAACTCCGTGGATGAACAAGATTTCAACCACAAAAGTGGTTGAAAAGTGGTTGAATTTTTAACATATTTCTAACATTGTATATACTTTTAAAAATTTAGGAAACTTGCAAAAAGGTTTTTTCATTAATCAGATAATAGTTATATCAGTAAAACTTGAATACTAAATTCTTTCATTTTTAAATATTAAAGAAAAATATTTGTAAGAAAATATAAGGAAAATATAATTGTGACTCAACAGGAAATCGTTTAATTGCCAACTTTGAACTTTTCGGGATGAAAGGGGAGGATAACAGAAAAATTACAGGGATACAACTGTATTTTATTCAGAGTTTTTAGTTAATTTGCAACCTTTAGTCTTTAGAGGACGGAAAACCAGTAGCTAAGGTGATAAATTGTTTTGTTGTTGTAAATAATATTGCAAAAAAGTTTTGTTACTCCTAAAAAGTTACAAATTGCAAGTACAGATTACCGTTTTATAATAGTTAGGCTCTCTACTATTTATTTTATTTTTGTCAACTTCGACTTTTTGACCTAACATAGCTGCACTTGTACCGGGCCACCACGAATATCATCGTGACAGTCTCAGGTTACATTACCTCAGTCAGTCGTTTCCATGTGAACCCTTATGTCAAAGCTCCTCAGATTTTTTATCTCTAATATTTATTTCTCCTGCAGGAGTACAATTACCAAAAGTTTTTCCTTGCATGCAATCAAATATTAGAAGTTTTATGTTCATATGAAAAGTCTTCGATTTCAAAGCAAAAGAAGTTCAAGATGTTTCAGTTATTAAGCGTAGAATATACAGGATATATTTTTTTTATATTTCCACAGACGTCTCACAGCTTTTGACCCTTGCAAATTTCAAAAAAATAGCCTTTATGAATTATTTTTTCTGAAATCGAAAATCAAAATTTGTTTCAAACTCGTTTTTATTATTTTAAAATCATAAGTTGTAGTTTAAATATGATACTGAATCCCCCGGTAAAAAAAAACGAAACTACAACAGTGATTTACACACAGGTATTCCTGCAATTTTACGAGGTTATCACTATACGCACAAATTATGTATAGTTAAAATTTAAAAAAATTAGCTTGATAGAAACACTAATAATTAAAATAAAAGTAATGTCCCATTACAAGATTTAAGAAGCAATTTCTTTTATGGTTTTTATGTACTATTCGAAAATTCTGTCACTCAGAAAAAGATTTGGTTGAATCAATGCAATTATTTTTGTTTGAAGCACAGAATTTTCTTATTATATGCACAATACATTAGGAGTCAAATTTTGTTTGCATATTTAGCATAATGGAAAACAGTTGACAACTACATAACTGCTACATTAAAAATTATAACTACATTCACATTTTCCTACGTAGATATCAATTCCTTTTTCATGATGCAATGATTTGATTCACCTTTGGATCAAAATTTGACAACTAGGGATTTAGTTTATGATCAACAAAATATTTGGCTTATCGAAACAAATGTATAGGTTGTGATAAACAAGTCGTTTGGTAAATGAAATATGTGGTATAGATTAACCCCAAAAATTGTTTCCAACAATTAACACTTTGTTAAATCAACCGAAATTTGTTTGAATCAATCAAATTTCCATGTATATCCAAGAAAAAATATTTCTTTGTTCAAGCACATGTTTTTTGAGTAAGCGAATCATTTAGCCAATATTCAGACTGATGCGGAAGAAAGCGTGGCTGAGATGGTAGCGTTGTTGGATTACATTCTAGCGTGCTCGTGAAGTATCGACACCATCAAGGGTTCGAATCCTAAAGTGAAGCATACTGCAGAAGGTTTTACTTCTCTCCTATAAAAATGTGTGTTCTGATCAAATTCCACTAAGTTTCTTAATTGTTTCATAAATACATGATACTTCATAAATCTGTACTAATAGGTATGAAGAAGTTCAGCAATAGGTTGATCAATGCTTCTCGAAGACGCGAACAGATATACTAGATATATTATTATTATTATTATACCATTAAGCCGTTTCCCTTTCGGGGTATATTATTGTTGTATTTTGAATATCAGAATAGTTTATCACATAGAAACAAGGTAATTTTTTTCTTTAAATTTCTGACGCAAAAATTAAACACTTCTAATCGTCCGATCTATCTAATATTTGAACTTCCCCTATTTAATAATATAACATACACCTATTTCTTGTTAAATTGTATATAAATTCATTGAAAAACATTATAAATTACAATTTTCATTAAGAAAAGAAGTTAAGATGAACCTCTAACAGTGGTATATTTTGCCTTGGTCTACAAATTATAATAAAAGGGTATGAGTTGGTGAGCCTGGAAGCTGGAAGAGTTAAGCATTAACACACTTGGTCAAGTAGACCACTTCAGTTTCATTTTCGAGCAGAAAAACACTATCTCTCTGACGTTGGTTTCAAGCATCCTTTTCATCCAAGTACACTTTGATGAAGGGAGAATGGTAGACACTTCTCGCGATCGCGTGCTACGCTCTCCATCAATGCAAAGATCGTCTTAAAATTTCAAAGAAATCTCTTATAGACGTGATACAATCAATATTCTATATTCAACATTAATGGTGCACTATTAATTTAATTGCGGAAAGTTTAATTTCTGAAAGATAGAATTTGTATCCTAAATTAAAGAAAATATTTTCGAATTAAAGGATGCAAAATAGGAAAAATGTAACCATTTTTTCGAGTTAGATAAATTCGTAGTACAAATTTCCTAAGTACTTCCAGGTCACCGAATGTGGTAATCCACGAGTTAAGAATCAAGAACGAAGGAAAGACTTTCCTGAACTTCAACAGCACAACCCTGCATGAAACGCTGTTGATTGGCCGGTCGTTCGCCAATTTTCCTTCACGGAACCGTGCCGTGAAAAATCGGTAAATTGCTTCTTTGAAATGCCGGAAAAGCGGTGAATTTTTCTTTTCCTTTCGTCTACCACTAGAGTAGGTGGTCTTCCTTCAATCGAGTCAATTGTTAGAGGGTTATTTAAAGTAATATACATTCCTTTGATTATCCTAAAATAGTAAAAATATTCATAGTTACCAAAGGTCTTTTATCCATTTTAAAAAATTGACATTTTCGTTAAAAACAAAAAATGTTTTTTTTTTTTAAATAAAAAATGATGATAATATTTTGCAAAAAAATATATATTCTTTACACTTTCATATTCAGTGTCGTCGAGCAAACGGGCGTAAGTGCCAACATTCGAATTTTACAGGTGACACAGAAAACTGTCTAACTTAAACGCATTTTACTTTAAACAAAAAACTACAAAAAGCTTTCGAGGTATTGTCAGGTTATATTGAATCGTGAAAAGAGCGTTTAAAAAAAAACTTCTTCGAGAAAACCATTGCCAATGAAACGCCGCGTCCAAAAAAAACACCAACTTTGACTCCGACAGAGTTGCAGAACTTTTTATTTATTAATGCAAAAAGAAAAAAGATTTAGCTTTAAAGCTATCACGTACCCCTATCTCATCGCCAAAGAAACGCTTAAAAATAAGCACCCATCTGCAAATCAAATAACTCCTTTTAAAGAATGGCGCGTCCCAAAAAACCGGACCTGATACAGAAAAAGCAGCATAGCTTTTTTATTTAAAAAAAAAGAAATAACTTCCGAGCTATCCATAAAGAAGCATCCTGAAAGAAGCAACCAACTTCGAGATAAATTTTTGTCAGTGGGGGTCCGGATCATGTGACAAGTGGCAAATCACATTTTAGCATGTCACATTCGCGGCAATTCACATTGCGGTTTCTTGCAGTCGAAAAAATTTGAAGTCCACAAAAAATTATGAAAAATTAGTGGTGTGACTTAATTAATTTCTGTGACTAATCATAGACGTGTCTTCTCGAATTTTTACGAATTTTTTGTGGAGTTTAAATATTTCCAAATGAAAGCTGACACAAATGTGACATGTTACGAATCTATGGCATGCCGCATGAGACTTTCCGCTTGTCACTTGACCCGACCCACATAGAATTGCATAACTTTTTTATTTTTTATTTAAAAAAAAAAAAAAAAAAAACAGCAAGAAAGCATTGTAAGGAGGAGCAGCGCCGACCGGTGGGGCAAAGGCGATTTTGCTTATAACATCGCTATTATTAAACATCTTAATTCTACTTTGCATTAAATAAATCTATTTTATTATAGAGATAGTGCTACTTACTAAAATCTTGAAAATTGACGTCGTAAAAGAAAAATTATGCAGAAACAGTTTTGACCACGAAAGAATGGAAGATTCGCCACAGAAGCGAACCATCATGTTTTCCCATCTTCAGATGTTTTTATTTTCATAAAAAGCCGACGAAATACAGCTTGTTAGAAATAATTAAATTATCGGGTCATAATTTTGCTCGTGTGAATAATACTTATAGAAATATGATACACAGTAATATAGGACTCAAAGTGAAAAAAATGGATCAATTCCACATCTTATTATCTTTAAAAAAATCATTGACTGTTGACTGGTCGGCGCTGCCCCTCCTTACTTTTGAGCTATTAATTAGATTTATTAAATTGTGGAAAGAACAGTCAAAAAGAAGTAATCACTTTAAAAAAAATAAAAAACATGGATTTTGACCCACTTCTATATTGAATTAGACCATAATTAGATTCTAGTACAGATGATATCATTATGTAGATGATAGCATCTACACTCTACAGGGCATGAGTTAGGTCAAAGCAATTGTTTCAAGCCAACTAAACGTGTTTCCGAGATTTGGAATTTACACCCATTTGCCCGACGACCTTTCATGTATAAGTTTTGACGACTTTGAAGAGTTCAGAATTCAATCAGAAGAAGAGAAATCACAATTTTGGAATTATTTATAATAAAGTAGAAATTGTACCATTTCTATTTGATTTTCGCAAAGTTAGATCCTGTTGTAAAGGTGGAGGACACGCGTGCTGTGAAAGTACTAGGGTTTATTCAACTATCAGATTTTCTTCTCATTCATCATTTCCTCGTCACGTCGAAATGGTTGGTTCGAACTTTGAGATTTTCTCTCACCACTCTTCTCTCATTTTCCATCACTCTTCCTCCAATCACGCGAATCTCTTCTCTATTCTTTTTTTCTATCTCTCCTTCTTACAGAAGCGACCTTCTGACTTCTGACACTCGTTTCTATTGGGACGGTTGCCAAGGAAACCAAGCAGTATGACATGGACTATTGAAGAGGTTAAAGGGGACACAAATCCAATTCATCAAAAACATGAAAAGAACCTCAAAGAGTATACTTACCCTTAAGACAGTTTTAGGATATTTCTATCTCTCATACTCGTCAAGAAGCGTGGACTTGATATTGTTTGCACACACCAAACAATATTGAAAATAAAACATAGTTTCAATTTTAAATAACAAAGTTATACATAGCATAGCAGACAGGGGTAAATCGGAAACATTAACTACTCAATTTATATAAACAACACGTGCTTTCAGCAACACTGCTCCGATCCAGGTTGCTGATCAATATCTCTAGCGATCACCCCAGGTGAAGAGCCTCACAAAGTCATCATGTAAAGCTCCCCACTCGGGCCGATTAGTATCCAAAGTTTTTTTGTTTCAGGCTTGATTCACTCCACTGGCACTTTTCTTCATGCATTTCTTATAAACTATTTGTCGCCGCACTTTCCTGACTTGGTACAGCTCTCTCGCTTCCTTCACGTCCATGCATTTTCTCTTGCAAGTTCTTGTGTTTCTATGGTCAGTCATTCATCTTTCATTCTCTCAACATGCCCAAACCAACTTATCGAATTTCTTTCACATATGTCAACTAGTGTTCCTTTTACACCATATTCTTGGAAGATTATCTCATTACACACCTTGTCCATTAGCGTTTTACCGTACATAATATGCAGGAATTGTATGTTAATCGCATTAATGTAACTCTTATCCTTATCCTTTTATTGGTAGGTCCAGGTCTCGATATCGTACAGCACAATATTGTCCTTTCAGCTTTACTTGATATATTTTCACTTCTGATAATGGGTCCTGCTCTATGGTCTTCGGCCTAGTACCCCACTCTTTACTGACCATAGCCCTTTGAAGGCAGTTCTTTTTACACATTCTTAGGGCGCATTTCTATGGTATAAATTAGCATAGCGGATTTGCGGAGTAGATTTTTTAACCAATACGATAATTGTAGTAAGTTTGCTGAAAAATCTTATTGGGCGAAAAATCTAGTCAAACCTGCTCTAATCTCTGTCACGGGACTGCGCCTCGAGATGTATTTTAAATAAATAATTAGGGTTAGTAACTTCTAAAATGATAATTTTGTCAGCAGTTAAAATTTGTAGAATATTTTTGAAACAATTTTCGAAAATCCGTATTTGTTTATGAAATCAATATTTTTAAAACATTAATGAAGAGAATAATCAAATAATTCTAAGAATAAATAACTTACTCAACTCTGTACATTTTTCATTTTTTCTGGAATCTAGGTAGTGTAGAAGTCATTATAAAAAAAACTTTTGAAAGGAAAATGCAAAATTCAACGTGAGCATCGATTATACTTTCAAATTCACTTACACCAGAATCGCGTGAATTGTAAAAGGAGAGCGCTCGGAAAAATTTTTTGTACGAACTGAAATGGCTCGTGTAAAATTGGTAATGGATGCAGCATGAATATAAGTCTCGATTCTACGCCAGATGCGTCATCCAAAAGTTTCACAGTAACGAGAATATTTACATTTTTTGGAACCCTACTTTTTCCCCCTTTTCATTTTAAAGGCTCCGCAAGCTTCCTTCATAAATTACGTGCAATTTGAAACTTGAACTCGCAGATTAAGCAAGTTCAATTTCGAAAATTTTACTTTTCAAATGTTTACAGTTCTAAATTGTTCAATTTTGAAGGAGTTAGCATCAAAGTTCTTACTTTCTTCAACGCTTTATTTTAAATTGTTAATTCTTAAATAAGTGTTTAGTTTGAGATGTCTAGCCGGCTTTCAAAATTCAAATTTCAAAAAATTGGTTGAATTACATGCAATCATTTTTAATCGCGCCTCAGATTAGTAATCACCGAGTTTTTTTCTTTATGTTAGAAACTTTGTCCATTTTGTGTAATTTCAAAACACAGAAAAAACTGAAGTTAAATTTTGTTGCATGGAAAATTTTCCGCTGATAAAGTTTACATGCTATTTGACGAAAGA
>CAKNWW010277940.1:0-16460 GCA_932074435.1 Andricus kollari
ACATTTTTTGTCATTGTAGAAAGTTGTAAAGTAGTCTAAAACGCGAAAAAACGAAATATTACACGAAGAAAAATTGTAATCGATATAAATTATTTATTTAAAAATTATTTTATTGACATTTCTGTTAACAGTTAGTATATTTGACATTTACATGACGTCGTACAATAATAAATATTTGATTAGAAAAAGAGAGTTTAAAATTTGCTGTTTTAACTTTTTTGAGCTGTAGCTTATGAAGATGGTTTGTTCATCGAGTTTCAACTCGTAAGGTTTAGCGCAATGGTTAAGACTCCCGACTGCTAGGCGTTAGATGTAGGTATAGATGTAGGTTCGATACCCCGTAGCGTTAGAAATTTTATTTGTAATATAATATTTAAAAATGTAATATATGTATTCACTCTACACCAGGACGAAATGTTGTCGTATATAGATGCGTCCTAAAAACAATTCAATGATTGTTTTTTTTTTTATATTTCCGGTGATGGCGGCCAGAGTCTGGGCCAGCACTGGCCGCCAATTGCATACCGGAGTTATCATTCCAGCAATGGCACGATATTGGCAGCCAAGATCGGGCCGATATCAGTACCCATTGCTGAGCCGACAATGGCAGCCAGTAACGCATAAGTGATGGCGGCCGGAGTCTGGACCAGAATTGGCCGCCAAGTGCATACCGGAGTTATCATTCCAGCAATGGCACGATATTGGCAACCGATCTTCGGCAATATTTTTGCCGATACTGGGCCAGTGCTGGGCCGTATCTAACTTCGCACTTGGGTAGAGTCGTTTGTGTCAGTCGGTGTTTCGGAACTCTTTATTCTGCTTACGCATTCGTCATAATTGACGAGTATACACACTGCAGAGCCCGTCTATAGGGATCCGACAATCACACTGGAGAGCCTTATAGGAATCCAACATTCATCCTGGAGAGCCCGTTGATAGGGATCCAACATTCATACTGGAGTGCCCGTTTATAGGGATCCAAACATTCATCCTGGAGAGCCCTATAGGGATCCAACACTCATACTGGAGAGCCCATTTATAGGGATCCATCTTTCTTACAAATGCTAGTTTCAATGCCAACGACTGAGACCAAAGATTCAAAATAGTAACTTTATTCACATTAAATTGCGAGAGATAACACAACTTCATACACGCATACGAACATACACATATACAAAAAAGGTCAAAAATTAAAAGTCAAAAATGAAAAACGTGTTTATCACAGTCATCTGCCGTGTATGCCAAATGTCCACAGAAGGCGATTTTAGCCGCTATCATTTTTCACGCCCAGAAAAATCCGGACGATGTGGCAAAAGTTCAGCAAAACTGCCTTCTGAATTAGATGTAGCGAATTTCGAGCTCCCAGCTCTTCCAAGATATGTACGCACCTCGCATGAATGTTCCCAGTGGAGGATACCACGACCGGGTGGATAATGACCTTGTTCACCCTCTACACGGTCAGGATCTCCTGCTTCAGCTCCGAATATTTTTGGATCTTCTCAGTATATCGATGCCTAATGTTATTGTTAAGGGGAACGCTTATAAGGCACAAATCTTTCTAGTAAACCAGCATTCAGGTCAATTTGTTGGTGAATGATCCCAGCAACATCATTATGTCTGCGCGTGTATTTTTGTGAGGCAAGCATCGTACAGCCATGAATAATGTGCTCGATGTTCTCATTGGGATCTCCACAAAGGCGGCATCTGTCAATAACTGCCGCCATTCTGATTATGTGTTTTTGGTAATTCCTCGTCTTGGTTATCCTGTCCTGGATGGCAATGACAAATCCTTTTATTTCCAAAAAAAGTTGTCCCCGCCTTAACCAGAGGTTTGAAGCATCACTACCCACACAAAGAAGATTTAATGTTTGGGGATGTTGCTTGTGCAGCTGTTTAATCTGCCACTGAGCAGTTAGCTGTTCAGCGTTGAGATGTCCGATGTGCTGGAAATCAACAGCTGCTAGTTTCAAGGGGGTATACAGGTCAACTCTACATATATAGTCGTAGAGTGAGATGTTAGTCCCGTTTTGGAAATATTCGCGCAATTGCTTAACCTGAGTCACACAATCGACGAACATCTAAAATCCCTCTGCCTTCAAGCTTGCGTGGCAAAACTATTCTCTCTACAGCTGTCCTTTCATGGTGCATTCGGTGCTCAGACATTATCACGCGGATGATTCTGTTAAGCCTCTCGAGGACAATCATGGACCAGGTGACCACACCAAAGGAATATGTTAGGAGAGGAATGGCGTAGGTGTTAATTGTCTTTCTGACGTTCTTCGCACGGAAGCCAGACGCCAGAATCTGACTAAGGCGACCCGAAAAAGCAGTTTCAAGTGCCTTTTTAATTGCAGAGTGTAGCGGACCTCTCGCCTGCAATATGCCAAGGTACCTTTGCGATTCTTCATCAGTTATCACCTCAGTCAGAGCGTGGTCGTACAGTATTATTGGAGCATTTATCTCTCTACGGGATAAATGCAGCTTTCTGAATTTATACAAGTCCAGGGACATCCTGATATCACAGGAGAACTGCAGCAAGATGTTAAGTAGGCTGTTCAATTTCGACTCTGAGCTTGCATAAACCTTTATGTCGTCCATGTACAGGAAGTGAGTGAGTTGAGACTGAGCCACGCCCACCTTAATTTTGAAATCATGTGACGTATTGTTGAGCCTCCAACTTAGCGGGTTCAATGCTAAATAAAACCATAGTACGCTGAATGAATCACCTTGGAAGCTTCCTCGTTTAATGTACAAGGACCGGGAACCCCTCATCATCCCACGATTAAAACATTTAATTTTTGTGTACAACGTGTGCATAGCGTGATCCAGAAATCGAATGACGTGCAGAAAGATCTTATATGTCTTAAGGACCTCATGTAAATAATCGTGGGGTATTGAGGGAAACGCCGTGGTGTTTCGCATGCAGTACAATCACACTGTCTCACAATATTTATAGACGAAGTCAGAAATAACACCCGCGAGACACTTATAGAGGGTCGAGTGGCAGGTGATTGGTCGGTAATCACTGGGACTAATAGCATCTACCTTTTCAGGTATCATATACGTTACGCCCTCCGTCATAAGAAAGGGCAAGTGATCTGGGTTCTTCAAAATGTTCTGAAGGGCCCCGGCAAGAGCGGGGTGCAGAACCTTTAGATATTTGTATTAGATGCTGCGCACCTCTTCCACACCCGGCGCTTTCCAGTTCTTAGCCCTCTTTAGGATGCGAGTCATATCGGAGGCTGAGATGGATAGTCTATTTATTCCAGACAACTGTGCAACTCTGTCCTTTTCGAGACGGAGCCACGTCGTGTCTAGTTGACTTGACCTATGAGTACCCCAGATGCTCGACCAATATCTGACCATTTCCTCGGCCATGAGCCATGACCGATTGTCCTTTTGAAATTGGTACAACTGTCCCAGTTTTGCTCTTATTTTATATTCTCGCCTTGAAGTCGAAACTTCCATGAAGGGTCTGACATCTTTCTTGGGAAATAGTTCTTAGTAGCCTGACCTCTGAGTTGTATGCTCATCATCCTGGTACACGCGATCGCACCTGCAGCAAGCTCATATTCTGCTGCAAGAACAGAGGCAGTATCTCGGTGTTTAAGTCGCCAAATAACCGGAGAAGGTCCTTGTTGACTCCAAATTTCGGCAGACCGTTTCTCGTTTTTTTGGTTCTTGATCTGCGAACTCTAGGATGGCATCAGTGAAGCACACCAAGAGACGCGGGCTTTCTTTATCGAGCTCTTCGATCAGTTCAGCAAGAGCAGGGGCAGGTTCCGGCAGCTGAAAGCCCAACGACTGTCGACCATCAGAGAGTCGCCCTGCTACATCCCCCAAAACCGTCCCCCACGCGCCTATAGTGTCTCGTGTCATGGATATATGAACCTCCTCTTTCACCGCATCTGCGGAGTGCGCTACAGGTGCTGCTAGTTTTTATAGCACCTGTTTTTCGATGTTACTTATTTCGACCTCAGATATAAGGTAGCGCTGCCTAATGGTCTGCCCCGTGCCTTTGCCCGAAAGTGACATCTGTTCACGTCTCCATTCATTTCCGGCGTCCACTTGATCTTCTTTTTGGTCTGCGCACCTTGCAGTTGCTAACGGAATGCATTCTCCTGACGGGATGGCGAAGGGCCATCCCGTCAGGAGAAGTTGTGGTCGCCCCCATCTCGTATTCAATTTGGCAGCGCATCAAGTACTCATCATGATGAGTTTGAAAATTGATGCGCTGCAGTGGAATTCCTACGGAAGTGGTCAGCCGGAGCTCCCAACCGAAATATCCTTCGCAGGCGCAGCTGCTGTTCTGCTGCTTACTACTTCTTGTCCATGTTCTAGCTCGACAGCAGACATTTCGGGTATTCCGGTGAGATCTACTTGTCCTTCACGTAGCTCACCGCCACCGGCTTGCATGCTGCAACCCCCAGCGGTGGTACCAGAGGCGCCCCGACGAACCTCGGGAAGCGGCCAGCGTCTATATAGATTAAATAATTTCGCCATTATTTTTAGGAGTTTTTGGTGCTCCTCTTAGTCCCTTTTATCTCCGTTCTCTGCCTGTCTAGCATGGGAAACCCTATCAGTAGCAATGCTACAGCCAACATAGCCGTCACATTCATGAGAGGAAAGCTTAAGCCCTACCGCGACGCCAACGCGAGAACACCTTTGGTAGGGCTATTCTTAAAGCAACCAATCCCGATGCAACTGGAACGTGTACACCATCGACTCCTGCTACTTCTATCTCAGAAGGTAAGCAAGAGCAAGAAATTTACGCAAGAGACTTCGTACAACATTGTGCCTTGGAGTCCGGTCTCTAGCCGCGGATGACCTTACGGGGCAATAGGCACAGTCGTAGAAGAATGTTTCATCTCTGGATACTTTTTTAGAGCTACCAATCTTTGTAGAATGTTATGAGGGACAGTGTTGACGGCCAGATGAAGTGATCCCAGAAGAACAGCCTTTCGCTTCCGGCTCGTGATGGACTGAGCCTGACGCTGGCAAGCCGGAATTTTGTTGAGTTGGCTTATTATTATTATTATATTCATATTTTGAAATTAGAGTAGTAAGTGATATTTTTACACAAAAAATTGCAAAGAGAATAAGAATTTTTTAAGATGTCGGGGCATTGAATTATCCTTCAAATATTCGTTTCGGAAGTGATAAAAGTTGAAAGTGCCAGTTTTTTCATATGAAAAAAATGTTTGAAAATTAATATTTTGGTTGGATTTATATAAATTTAATACTCAGCTACAATAAGATAAAATTGAATGAACAAAATTGGCAAAATATGCAGGCAGTAGTCGTCGAGCTTAGACTTTCCGGTTACAAGAACGGATCGCTGCCGCCGCGCCGCGATGGATCTAGCCGGGAGTTGATCGTGGCCCATGTAACGTAAATGGATTTTTTAAATGCCCTTTTTCTCGAGAATGGCTTAAAAGCGCATTTAATTACTTTCGCATATTAAAAGTTTGATGATGAGGGGTTGTCCATATATTACGTAACGCTTTTAGAGCGAAGGAAGGAGTCTAGCCAAGACAACACAGTAAAAAGAAAACCTTAAAATCCGCATATATATCGACGGAGTTCAAGGTGTGATCAAAAGAAGAACGCGAGTACGATAAGTCAGCAGATGTCGGAAATCTTAAAGTCAGCTCGATTTGCGGAAAAAAAGTCCGTCATGTTTTGTTCGTAAAGTCAGATGTATAATGCGGAGATTCAGTAAACTCACGACGGACAGTGTCGATAGAGATGACTTTACGCCTGAAGTTGCGCACACGTACCGTCATGCACACGGAACATTTGAACGAGTTCCGCCCGCATGAAATAAAATTCATCTCCCTTCTAACTAACTTTTTGGCACTTCATACTTACTTCATACTTACTTCCCTATACAGCAATGTTCTCTTGAAAATGACTTACTTGATGGTATATACCATGTTGGTCAAAAAGGTAGTTCTCGGAGACGACGTTTTGACAGTAATAATCTTGAAGATTCGTTAAAACGCATCGCCTATCCCAATCATCGGTTATCCTTCCACCATGATTAATATGTCCAGCAGTGTAAATTAGTACCTATTTAAATATCACCTTAATTAATTTTTCTTACTTACATAGAATTGGATATTTAATGGAATTAATATGACGTAGTTAATTTACCTCGAAAGGCAACTTAGCGTACTCCACAATGAACATGTGCAACTGTGAAATACAGATAGTCAAGTCACCATTCGTGAATTCATAGGGAATATTGAATCCGAGAGGACCAAACTTTCGTCTCTCAAGTAGAACACCGTGAAAAATAGTTCATGCAAAAATTAACCGTTTAAAAGGTATCACTTTGGGATGGTCTGAAAGCATGAACTCCTCCATTTCAGATACTTGTGACAAGTACGCTCGCAACATGTTTGCCTTTTTGGAAAAAAAGTTTAAAATTGGGGAATGATGCTGATTAACATTTTTCGCGATCACACGTCTTTTTAGCGTACACTATATTTCAAGAGATTTTGAGTAATTTAAAGTTTTTAGAGACTTAAAAGAATTTAAACAGATTTCAAACTATTTCAAAGAACTACAATATTTTCACGAATTTGTAAGGAATTTCGTTGGATTTCGCGAGATTTCAAGGAATTCTTGTAAGCGTAAACCAAATTTTTGTCGGATTTTGAAAGCTTTCAAGGAATTTCAATCGACTTTGAAAATTTCAAGAAAATTTTTGGGGGTTTTAAAAGTTTTCAAAGGCATTTCAGAAATTTCAATGGATTTCAAAAGAATTTCAAAGATTTTCAGAGAATTCACGGTATTTTAAAGAAGATGTAAATCAGATTTCAAGAATAAATGACATAAATGGCAACCTGCTTCCAGGAAACTTTGAAAGCTTTTATACCGAAAGTCTCGAATGCAAGTTTCTTTTTCGAATAGTCTTGTTGCACCCGGTAAGAAGGCTTGTATGAAAAATTATTCGAAAATTTTCTGTTCAATGGTGACGTGACATTTGTTGAATCCTTTTCGATACAGCTTTTGTCCTCGCGTTTTGCATCCCCATTAGCAGTAGAAGTTATCTCTTAAACTGAATCCCTTTTTGTACCCAGTGACAAAAATATTTTTCTGAATCCTTTCGATTTTATTTGTGCATATTTTATATTTTTGAAGTGCCTTCTAATGCGTTAAACGAAAATGGTGTTATTAATTTATTTCAGGTTACGTTTGACAGCTCCGCTCGGCTTTGAAAGGGATTGGAATCTTCATATTTTCGCTGCCTGATCAGGGACTCAAAAAAGAAGAACATAAACGGCATTCCTAGGTAATGAAATTTTCAACAATTTTGAATGTAGGCGTTCTTACCGGACATCTAGGTTAGTAGAAACTTACAGAAATTTGCGAATACAAAAAAATACAGAATTATTTTTTTCGCGATTAATTTTTTTCTGATGCCAAAAGGTTGCATGCAGCTCTCTACAGCTGCTTAATAACGCGGAACTAATGGATAGACGTGCATAACAAAATAAATCAGAAAGGACTTGGATGAAAATGTTGGGCTGAAAGAGATACCTGAGGTAGAAGCCTGAAATAGGGATAGAAAAGGATTGACGTGGATATATATAACGTAGACTTGCATTAAATAAGGGGGATAATAGAATACGGGCGTGATGTTTTATTTTAAAAGGACAGAAATGGATAGAAAAGGATCGATGATATGTGATGGTTGGTTTGCATGAAAAGACTAACATAAGATTCAAAAATATGGGTGCGAGTTTGCGAATGTAGATAAAATAAGAGGTAGACAACGATTGAAACGGATAGTCAGACGATAGGATTGGATAAAATGATATAGGGATGGAAAATGATAAACGAGGTAAGTAGACCAAAAGATAAAAAAAAGTGATAGAAAATCATTGACTTCGGTAAAATGACAGAGGTTAAAAAGGCAGGAGTGATTATAGATCAGAAAAGGATAGGAGTGCAGGATTTTATATGGCTAGAATGATATGAAGGGACAAACGTAGATAAGTGGAGAATAAGCTTGGATCAAAAGGGTGATACTAAAGGATAACGGTAATTATGAGCTGCAAAAAAGATAGAAATAATTGGTGCAGGAGGCGGAGAACAGTTAAGAATTATTGATGAGAAATGGAAAATAGCTGAAATTTAAATCATTAAATTTGTAGTATAAAATGCACATACTTCTATTTTTATTAATAGTCTCTTGGATTAACTTTTTTTTATATCGTAATTTTATAGCGTTGATACCTTAAGACCTCTTGGTAGTTCTACGGTAATTTTACTTCCGTTTTGTAAAATACTGACAGGAAAATTAGGAGAAGGAATCGATGTCAACCACAAACGGAAGTCTCGATATATTACATCACGCGATAAGTTTTCGACCAGGCGTTCAAGGTTTGGCATCCAACTTGGCGCCAAATGACAATTCTATTAAATATTATACAAGAAATATATACTTAATTAGGTTTTTGATTAGTAGCTCTGACAAAAAAATGGTTTTTAATCTGAACACAAAACACACTTTGCATCTTTCAAAGTTTTAAATAAATTACGAACTTTGACAGAGACCTATGCTATACAAATTTAATATCTACTCACTGGTAAATGTCTTTAACCGATCTATCTTTATAAACTAGGCAAAAGAAACATCATTTAATAATTGCATCATACTGATAACGAGTATTTCCTCAAATATTATTGAATTATAAAATACGACAAAAGACACAAAAGTTTTTAAAGTTTTTAGTAATTATATTTAAAAAGAACTCCTTGCTCCGCGCCTGAGGTCGCGTAATGGAATTTAAAAAATGTATTAGTCTGTACTATCAAAAGCACATATACCATACTTTATTAAAAAATAGAAATAAGGGATTGATTTTTATATAAACAATGCATAAATTGTAATTTGTGTAATTTACAAAAAATGCAAGAAACTTAATATTTGCTGCTTAAGTTTGTAAAAAGGGAATTTTTTGGAATTATCAGTAACAAAAAGGGTTAAAAATCATTTAAAAAATGACCCAAATTTGCAACTACAAATATTTTTTAACTATTGAAGATGTCGAAAACCCTTTTACTCCGGGAATTTGCGATTTTTTGTTTCAAGTTCGTTTAGACGTGGTCTTTAGGGAACACTGCGGGAGATAGCTCTTTTCACTTTCGGAGACCAAAGTAGGAAAATCGCGTTGTCTGTTACAGCGTTTCCCAAACTTTTTTTCGCACTTTTCAGGGAGGAGTAAGGCCGCCACCCTACAATTTTTTCACAATACTGGGACCAAAGGGAGATACTTGACTGCCGGTCATTCGGGAGAATGAACGTTTCGCGCGACCTTTCCATCGTGAGGACTAGAGCTGGTTGAGAGAAATTAAAATTTGGTAAAATGTTAATAACTTAAACATTAATTAGCTGAATCAAATTCCTGATATACTTTTAAGGAAATGCAAAAAAAGTGGATGAAAATCGGTTAATATCTTCAATCCCAATTGAGAGTTCTTGTATATTGCATGCACTTAAAGATTTACTTTATTACTGGAAATATTAAGCGATGTTCAAAACTTTTTTTTCATTTCCTTAAAATGATATCAGGAAATTGATTCAGGTAATTAAAATTTAATTGAGCCATGTCTTTATAATTTTAGTTATTGGAACAAGGCTTAATCTTATGACAATGAAAGGGTCGTCATAGCGGCTGCCCGGCTCGGGGTGGTATCCCCCCCCCCCCCCCCCCCCGGTCGGGGACGTGACCGTACGGCAGTTTTTTGGGAATCGCTGGGCTGGTGTATGACCCTGGCGAAAGTTTCAGGTATAAATTAATTCTGAACCAATCCGAACTACTTCGAACCATAGACCTTTTCATTTAAGAAAAACACTAGAGCGCATAACAGGTGATATTCAAATGTTTCACGCACTTTTCAAAAGAGAGAAAAAGACAAAAATATGGGAACCCTTTTCCCACTTACGAAATGAAAGTTAAAACTATCTGAAACATTTGAAGGTGTTCATTACGTCACGTTCGCTTCCGCTCTTAAATAATAGGGCTATGACTGTCTGTAATTACACAATTAACGGTTATAAGTTTTGTTGATTAGAGGAGAGGCCATAGGTGTGATTTACCGCGGTTCTACTGGAAGCCGGTGTCATTTTCATGGATGGCAGTTGCACCCAGTTGGACCCTGCGTTCTTAACGTACCTAGGCGTGCCTCATAGCTGCATTCATGACATAATATCAGTGAAGGAGTCTCCGAATCAGATACAAGCGTCTTCTTTGAAAGATTTGGTCCTCCAGTCTGTCGGCGTTGAAAGGTATCTGCGACTAACATGATTGTCGTGCCCATTCTACTCTACTTGTCTGGGGTAGTTCCATGGGCGTAGCATGAGCTTACGGCCCTTGATATCGCCATGTGCAAGATCATACATATGCATGAGAGCTAGCACATCAACTCTTCCGTTTGGCGATTATACATTACACGCGGTTAAGGCGGGCTCGGACATCTGAATCTCCAATGTCTTCATAACCAAATTTTTCTGGGTAAAACTTAGCAAATGCTTTCATCGTTGCAAATCGACGAATTCATCTGCTAAAAATGATCAGGAATCACGAGATGATTGGCAAAGGAGCGTTCCTTTACAAAGCCGTGGAGCAGGCGGCCGAGACTCTTGGCCTGAATTTTAACATCAGAAGTGAGGAAAGTGCATTACTTAATATAGATGCCTCACTTCTTAAAGCCTAAGTAAAGAAATCAGAGTTTGAAAAATTCTACCAAGAGATCCTCGAAAAGAAAATTCACGGAAAATTGTACAGAAATGTAGAAAATCAGCCCTTATCAAAGGTTCTAAGTTTTGATACCCTCAGATCATCAGGATTTAGTTCAGGTACAGAGGATTTCATTTCCGCGTGTTAGGACGGTGTCATTTCCACCGTCTTATACCGCAGGGTTATGACACACATCGCGTTAATTTCGTGCCTGCGGCGGGAAGGGCAAATAGTGGCACTTCGATCGTCACTTGATGCATTTGACTTGGAAACACTGCAAAACAAACTCACTGGGAGCAACTGCCATCTAAAAAATGACACCGGCTCCCAGTAGGACCGCGGTATATCCCATTCATGGCCACGTCTCACAACCGTGAGATGGGTGGTCACAGGACACGATGAAATCACAACGACAGGCCGGCAAAACCCTCGTGTGTTTTGAGTACACGAAGCGACGCAAGGATGACAGCTTTCTGCATCCATTTCGCAAGTGCCTTGGCATATTTTAATACTGGCATCGTAGCAGTCTAGCAAGTCATCCTTGAGCTGATTCGTCCACTCAATGTGGGCGCTTTGCCGGTTCGTCTTGTCCTGAAATCGTGATCATCTCTCAGAGGGTGCCTGTTTTCCGCGGTTGGTCTTAATGTCGTTTCCTCATCTTCGACTGCAGCTTGATCAAGCAGCGGTTGGGGAACCGCACCGAGTACATATCCATTTTTGCAGAGGTAGGCACGTTGATTTCGCAACGATTGAATCGAAACGTGCTGAAGCTCTGGGTGTTTTTGGCACCACAGAGTATGCATACGCGCCATAAAGCCTCGGTGAACAGGGATAATGATGGCATCGTAGCAGTCTAGCAAGTCATCCTTGAGTTGATTCGTCCACTCAATGTGGGCGTTTCGCCGGTTCGTCGTCGTGTTTCCATCTAAATTATTTTCAGCACCCCGAACTCTAGGATTATCGGCATTGTTCGCCGACCCATTGTCGGGTGCTCTGCGCGTTCGATCGTTTTGAACCGCATTTACAACTTTTGGGTGTTTTGGTGGCGTCATTGTTGTTCCCACGAGCAGCTAGGGAAAGGGTTCGTCCATCCTTGTAGAGCCCCGCATGCAAGGATAAGGCTGCATACTCTGAGAGGTCGCCCGGTATCTTAGAGTCACCGTTTAAGACACCTCACCCAGGTGCCATTCAGCTTCCGGCACGGTTGTCACGCCTCCGCTTAGGGATTATTCCTTCGGCACCATCCCTGGACAATTGTCCGCGACTGCTTATTAATTATTGTAACCATATTCAGCAGAAACCCTTGGTACAGGGACCCTCTATCCGCAACCCGAGGACGCGTTCGGTGGCTTTGTCATAGGCCCTTCAGTTCTATTCCAAAGGAATCGGACAAGAAGAATCAGGACAAGAAGGAACATTGACATGCAGAGTACTCCTAAGCCCCAAGATCTGACTGTAGTGGATGCCTCCCTTTGTGAGGATATCTCGGATGAATCCGAAATCTGGACCATCAATTGTTTAGTTTATGGTTCTGCGAGAGCTTCGGCTGATTCAAATCAAAATGCTGAAAGCGACGATGGATCGAAAGAAAAAAAGACGCTTGCATCAACTGGACGAGAAAATTGGATGGGCAAGACAGAATGCGTCCCGTGTTCAGTGTGTGATTGACTACATGACATCTGGTAGACCATTCACGGAAAGGGTTCGAAATTTCGCCCAAGAACTGAGGACCTACAATCACACACTGAACAAGTCAAAGCTGCTGACAACCAAGCAGAAGATTGTTGACAAAATACGGGTGTTATCTTAGGCAAGAAGGAGAATACAGAAGAGGGAGAGATGGGTCAGGGATAATCAACAGTTTCTCGCTGACACAGCGCGCCGCCTCAGCGATAATATTATCCGATTTAAGGAGTTTTGCGACAACCTCATAACATCTGAGGAGGAATGTCCATCTATCACTGCTGAAGAGGTGAAAAAAGCGCTCAGGGACACGAAGAAATTTTTCGCTGCAGGATCAGATGGTATCGAGAACTGCTGGTGGAAGAAGTTTACTTCCACACACCAACATTTGGCCAGTATATTCATCTCATATTCAAAGTCGGAAACGCTCATTCCGCAGTGACTGGTGTTAGGACGCACTATACTACTAGCGAAAAAGGCAACTTGTCCAATCCAGAGAACTACAGACCAATAACTTGTTTGAACTTGCTGTATAAGATCCTTACAGCTGTCCTAAACAAAAGTCTGCAGAGACGCAGCAGCCCATCAGCGCGTTCTGTTAATGGCCTGGATTGACTACCGGAAAGCTTTGGAATCAACCTCTCATAGATTTATCATATGTCTGTTGGAGAGCTTGAAGGTTCATCCACACATAGTGAAATGCATAGAGAGATTGATGCCCCTTTGGAAAACTAGATTTACTATCTCACCTGGAAATTATCGTGTGACAATGAACAACGTCATCTTCCGGAGGGGCGTCGTTCAGAGCGATACATCAGTGAAGGAGTCGCTCCGCAGCAGCTACAAGCATCTTCTTCGCCATATTTGACCTTCAAATCTGTCGGTGTTGAACAAGGTATCTGCGACTAACATGTTTGACGTCCCAGTTCTACTCTACTCAATTGGGGTGGTACAATTGAGGAAGAACGAGCTTACTGCCCTTGATATCGCCACACGTAAAATCATGCATATGCATGAGAGGTTACATATCAATTCGTCCGTTTCACGATTATACATCTCACACCGTCAAGACAGACGCCGGCTTCTTAATCTCCAATGTCTTCATAACCTAATTGTTCTAAGTACAGCTTAAATCATGGCAAAATGCAAAGATCCTCCCCTAAAAAAGGTCAGGAAACACGAGATGATTGGCAAAGGAGCTTTCCTTCAAAAAGCCCCAGAGCAGGCGGCCGAGACCCTTGGCCTGAATTTTAACATCAGAAGTGAGGAAAGTGCATTATTCCATCTAGATGCTTCAATTCTAAAAAAGCCAAAGTAAAGAAAGCAGAGGTTAAAAAATTCTCCACCTTATTATACTGTAGACGCATTTTACGTCAAGAAGTTCCCAGCGATAGCTGCAGGGCGTTTAATGCACACGCTGGGTACCTATAACACATACAATCCAGATGTCCAACTCACGCGGAAACGACGTATCTCTGCATACATAATGCGGCCCTAAGAGCGCTTTACTACCACCTTTGTCGCTCTTACGGTGTTGGTCGCGACCCTGCCCTGCCGAACGCTCCGAGGGAGATAGAGTCAATTGTCCGAAACGAGAAGTTCCAAATTTTCTGGAATTGCGATTTTCTGACAACAGTCAGAAATGGAAATGTAGGAGAAGTGTCAAGACCTTGAAAGGGAGCTGCAGCGACTTTACCCCAAATATTCGAATAAAATAATTAGCTTTGTAATCGGTGTTCTCGGAGGTGCGAAACGATCACTTATTTCTTAACCTCAAGGCTCTACCTGGGTACCAAAAACATGCCGAGGCACTTGCGATATCGGTGCAATAGGCTGTCATCCTTGTGTCGCTCTGTGTCCTCAAGGCACACGAGGGTTTCGCCGGCATCTCGTTGTGATTTCACGGTGCCCTGCGGCCACACATCTCACGGTCAGGAGACATGCCCAGATAGCACAAGAGTTTGCGGCAAGCTGGCCTAAACCTTGCGATTGCACAGGAAAGTTGCTGCAAGCTTGCCAAACAATATTGAGGGAATATTTTGTGGGAATGTGCCTCGAACGTTGTGCATCATTATTGAGGAAATATTTCCTAAAAATGTTCCTGGAAGGGTTTGCAAGATTTTTCCTTATCTATATGTAGTAAATTGAAAGGTAAGTGAAAAAAATATGAATTAAATTTCGATATAAGATTTATTGTTATTGAGCAATCAACATCTATTTTGTATACATGTGGAACGCATATTATCACCGTTCGTCTAGGAGTTATATAAAAAGACGTAATAATTATAAGTAATAATAGCAGGGTGTTTATTAATATGTCGAAAAAATCCTTCACGTTTGGAGCATTCAGTAAGAGCCTTCTCGGAACATTTTTAGGAAATATTCCCTCAATAATGATGCACAACCTTCGCGGCACATTCCCACAAAGTATACCCTCAATATTGTTTATCAAGCTTTTAGAAACTTTCCCAGGCAATCTTTTCTCAATCTTGCTTCGCAATATTGCCGCATGGCAGACATTTTCTTATTTGCTGAAAGCTTGCCTGAACCTTGCGATGCAAGCTTCCGAACATAGCATCGCAAGGTTTAGGCAACCTTGCCGCCAACTCTTGTGATATCTAGGTGGCCATAGGTGTGATTAAACTTAGTTTAATCAGCGAATGTCATATGATATGATATGATATGATATCGTGATTTTTATTAGATAAATTTAAGTATATTCACTATAAACTTGATTTTTATAAATATTTAGGACTAATATTAAAACTTATTTGCTCACCAATGTTATGTTTTGACAGCTTGGACGAAACAGGCCTAGGTAGTAACCTTAGTCCTAGTGACACTTATTTTGCTTCACGAAGTTCGTACCGGGTGAACATGACAGGAGGCTAGTGCATTTTCCTATTTCACAGTTTCGGGGTTAAATGGAACTTCGAAATATATCGCTTGAAATCCCGTTTTAATTGAGCGTGCGGATCGAATAACTCGCCGAGCGCGCGAAAACGGGTAAAAGTATTGTCCAAACGTCTCGTTGGACGGAAATTCGAAAAGTCACAAAATTAATTTGTTTTCAAATATAAGCTTGTAGAGAATGACGAAACGCAACTTTTGTTTTCATTTTCTGGTTTTTAGCAGATAAGTATTTTTAATAATAAGCATGAAAAACTGAAAAAATGTATTCCCCAAATTCCATTACTTTTTAAGAAATAAATCTTCGTAAGTTAGGCAAATATTATTGGAGCTGTTTGAAACTTTCATGTATACACGAAATATACCCTACCAATGCCTTAAAACTGAAGAAAAAACTAAAAATCGCCTATTCTTTGATAATATTTAATTGCAAATTGAGACAGATCAGTAACACTGTTTTTTTTTAGCTTCGCCGACAAAAAGTATCGAGGAGACTTAAGAGTTGAAACAACTTCCAGTGATACTTAGAAAATTCGCGGAAATATCCATTTTACACAGTGTCTGGTCATGCCAGAGATATCTGTATTCTCCCATCACTGATTACCCAGGTGCGAAATTCGGTCGGATGCCAGAGATTGACCATCGGCCCAAAGTTGGCCCTACTTTGGTAACCGATCTACGGTAACCAGAGTTGGACCGAATAAAGTGTTTTCAAGTTGCCATGGTCTCACCGACGTTGGCAACCGACGTCGGCGGTGGGCGTAATGCTGACTTTCGGCCCAACATTGGGCCGACGATAGGATAAACTGTGGCAGATTGGTCGGTACGACCGCAAGAATGCGGTCGGTCGGACTCTGTATACAGCAGACCCGACTCTGCGCAAGAGATGGCCCGAACATCGGCATAACATTGGCTTGTACAAGTCATTATGATGCACCCGACAGTCGGTCAAACCTCGGCCCAAATATGGACCAGTATTTATTGATAAATTTAAATGTAAATGACCACATGTTATCCATGCTGTTTTCGCGGGCCATTTCCCACCATTCTCTAGCGTTCCCTACCAAACATGTTTGCATCATAAACGGGAAGTCATGTTTCCTAATATCAGCC
>CAKNWW010277942.1:0-11948 GCA_932074435.1 Andricus kollari
AAAGAACGAGTTGCTGAATTTGTTATATTAACTCGTCATTCTTAACGATATGATATTTTTAATTTTGTTGGAAGTACATTTTGAACATATAAAAGTTTTTATATGCTAAAAAATTATTCGTAATTTTTAGAACTTCTATATTTTTTTCATTTTCGGAACTCCATACAAAAAAAAAATTTTTATCCATATGAACTCAAATAAAAAATCTGCCAATTTGAAAAATTGGGCATATTATGCTGATTAAGAAACAAAAGTAACATTCGCGATTTTTCCAAAACTTTGCGATTAACAAATTTTTTTATTTTATTCCGACGAAGCCCAAACATAAGATACACTGATAGAAGCAAGTTCATGAAATTTAATGAAAATGTTAGTGAAGCTTTTTACACTACGGTTAGTGAAAAACTCATTGAAATTGCATGCAACACTGCAATTTAAATATCCTTATTGAATTTTCAATGTCAGTTTTCAAACTGTTTTAACTGATAGTGCATTGAATTTTTTGTAAATTTTCATGTATATCCTATGTATATTCAATGCAAATAGTGAAACTTTTTTAAGAACAGTTCTCTGAAATTACTTCTTTCGAAATGACAAAGTAAAACCAATTTTGTACATGCAATTGCAAAAAATGTATTAATCGATAGAAAGATATATCACATACAAAGCTTCTAAATTTAATTTCATGAATTATTTTTAAATTTTGTTCATATTTTTGTTTAGCTTTATTAAATTTAATAAAAAATGTTACTTCATTTTCAATGCATGTTTATAAAATTTACGTAAACCACAGTGAAATTTATTCATGAAATTTCAATAACTTTTGCTTCAAAATTAAGTTTTGTGTCACTAAAAATTAATGAATATGGTCTCAAATTAATATTCAAAGCCAAATTTATGAAATGTCAATTACATAAGTCATTGAAACCTGACTGAAATGTCCGGAAATTTCTAACAGTGTATATACGTTATAAGGGACCCGAAAGAAAAATTTTCAGTGTTAATGCGTTTCCGAATTATACAAATTTTTATATAATATAAAATGTTAGGTAAAATAAATGTTTAATAAGAACAAAATGAGATACTAATAGGGTGAAGTTAATTCTTTGAAACAATCGAAACATAGTCGTGTTTGATATCAAATTAATCAGCAATTGACAAAAAGTATAATACGTAATCATATTTCGACTTTAACCATTCATTAAAGAACGCTAATTAGGATTGGCGCGTCAGAGTAGCAAAAGAACGCTCCCGCGAGCTGTCCGCTCCACTAGCGCACATCTGTCGCATTACTCGGAAAAACCGAGGCGAGAACGAGAAAGGACGAGACGGGACGAGGAAGAATCTGGCGAGACAAACCGAGGAATGGACCCGGGAAAACGAGACGGAACCGAGGAACGAACGAGGTGAAAGCAAGCCAGGCTCGGTATTTCTCGTCTCTGACGGCAAGTAAAGCGAGTGTAAGAGTCGATGGGAAACTAAGTGACTGGTTCGATATTATGCAGGGTATTAGATCTCAAAACAGTGAAGGTACGTGGGTTAGCTTTCGCAGATGACAAGATTGTCATGGCAGAATCAATCGAAGACGAATGATGAGAGATTAGAGCAAGTTGACAAGTACGTATATATGGGTAACCTGTTCACTAGCGACGGAAAATAGATGGGGAGTTAGATAGGCGCATAGATGAGGGTAAGAAGGTTATGGGTAGAGCAGGGTCCATTCTCAGAAATAAAAACATATAAAAAAAATCTAAAATGATCATACATAATTCTATATTCGTACCGACTGTACTATACGGTAGCGAGACATGGACATGTGAAGAAAAGGACAAGAGTAAAATTAACGCGATTGGCATGAAACCTCTGCGCACAATATGCGGGAAAACACTGATGGACAAAGTCCGAAACGAGATAATCCTTAAAGAATGTGGTACAGGAGAGACACTAGTTGACATATATGGGAAAGAAATCAGTTAAAGTTGTTCGGACATCTTGAAAGAATGAAAGATGAACGACTGACGAAACAGGTGTATAAAGGTAAAGTAAATGGCAGAATGCCCAGAGGTAGACCACCGAAAGAATGGTTAGAATCTATGAATGAGACATTAATCCGAAAAGACATAAGAAGCCATAGAAACACGAGAGCTTGCACGAAAAAATGCATGGACGTAAAGGAAGCTAGAGTAGTATGCCAGGACAGAAAAGTGTGGTGAAAAATAGTGAGTAGAGTGAATGACGCCTGAAACAAAGGACTTTGATAGTAATGGGCTCAAATGGGGAACCACACATAACAATTTTGTGAGGCTTTTCACGTGGGGTGATCGCTAGAGAGATTCATCAACAGCCTGGGTCGGAGCAGTGTTGCGGAAGGAATGTGTCATTTAAATAAATAACACGAGAATTCTAGATCATTCTAAAATATCTATACCTTATATCTATATACCTATATCTACCCTATACCTATACATACCCAACCACGCACTACTACTTTCCAACCGAGAAATTCCCGCCTACCCCGAAAGGGAAATGGCTTCATGGTATAATAATAATTATTTATTAGATTATGAACGTTGCTTTCGTTCATTAAGGTTCGTTTCTTGGTTGCCGACTTGATTTAAGACGAAACTGAAAACAATCCGCGCATAAAATTAGGACTTTGTTTTCACTCTGCATATTTGTGTTTTCAAATTCAAATTTCTTTAACATGTTGAGGATTGATAAACGCTGGAGTGATGGTTTTGCAATTTCACAGCACGTATTGGAGTGTTTCGTGTCCGGGAAAGATGTTCTTTTACACATGTATATAGGTAGAGGGCATACGTGTCATATTAAGGAGTCACGTTCCTTCAGCACCATTTCTTTTGGAGAATGATGGCATTTGACTCGTCACGACTCGATAAGAGACTTTACAGGGCTGCAGTCTGCACTCCAGTCACACAGGTATAGCATGTCTGCAATCTTGTGTGTCGGGAACTCGAGACGCTTGCGAGTATAGCTGTATAGTATGTACTATATACTATCTACACATTTACTTATATTTATGCTTTTGTAGATAAACAAATACATATCAATGTGCAAATCATGTTGTAAATTTTATTTAAGTGTACTCTCGATTTAATCATAATAGCAAGAATTAAATTGGTGAGTTGAGAAATTTGAGGGAGTGCAAGGGTTGATGCTTTCCTATTATGATGAATTTTTTCGCGTTTCATTTTAGTACCGAGATCAATTTTGGAAACATATTTTTTGGTGTGTATAAGTTTTTTGCAATATATATATATATATATATATATATCAAGAACAGAATTTCTGAATTTGAAGTACTCGTATGTAACATTACTGAAATTCAAAGCCGTCTGAGACCAGAAATGGCACTGGGTTGTTATTTCTTCTTTTTTTTAGACAGTGTATCGTCTGCTTGGCACACATTGGATCTGCCTCTCCTATGGCATTTCAAGTGACGACGCCAAAAAAAGAGTTCGACTGAGCCAAAATTAGTCTCTTTATATAAAACATTTTTAGTATTTTTTGTCTTCTCCACTGATCATAAATATTAGAATTCCATGCTTGGAATTCAAAACTACTGGGCAAAAAATAGAGAAGAAAATTCCTGTTGTATATTTAATTAGATGTGAATATTTCCCAGAGAAATACGTTACACAGGAAATTGTCACCTATTATAAATAAAGTGCAAGGAAAATCGCCTGAATAGAATGGTTATACAACCTTACAAGCATAAATAACCGAATGGAAGTGAAATCTATAAAGTGTCTGTAAAAAATCAGGTGTTTAGAAAAGTAGACGAATAATTACTGACAGGAGAGACGTAAACTGTCTTTAAGTAAATTAAAAGAGGCTCCCACGCACGTAGTAAGGTCAGCAGCCTCAGGAGCTTAATGATTTACTTCTTTTCTCCCTCATTGCAATACAGGTTTCCCTATTACTTAAAGAGTATATGCGAAATATGCTCATGTGTTAGTAGAATCTATTAAATGAGCTCTGAGAGTGACTTCATGGTACTTTTACATACGTGAATCGCAGTTTGTAATTGGATAGAGTATAGAGTGCATGCATAAATAGATTACAAATAAGTGTACCGAAACGATTCTTTATTCTTACGAAAGGTAGATCCAATCATTGATAGGGACTAGATCGTTTTAATCGTCTTGTTCACAGTCACTCAGGATGCATTTGATCGGCTCTTGGGACTTCACAGGTGTGTGTGCAGTGTGGCACTGTGCATTTGTGCAACTTGAAGCTTGAAGAAAAGATTCTTTGCTTGAACCTTGAATCTTGAGTTCTTGAGGCTTAACGCGCCGAGGGCATCACTTGATTCACTCGTCTGAGCCTTTTCTATCCTTTCCTTTCAATCCTTGCTTGCTTGCTCTCTTAGACGACTTAGACTTGCTTAAGGTGACCCGATCTTGTCGCAACGAACAGGTTAAAGTAGCTTCACCGTGTCTTGCACCACCTGCCAGCCGGCTTGCTGATCGACCATGCGTAAAACACACCTACGAATCGTCGCTCTATTCAGTTTACTACATTTCGAAAGACAATTTTATGCGCGTTATACAATTGGAAGTATTACCTTAGTGGATAAATCTTCTGGCAGTCTAATGTTGGATCAGGCCCAGATCTGGCGTCGTCTAGGCCTTCTAGACTTCACAGTCTAGTCTGGCCCAGATTCGGCACTAGTCAGCTTTCCATAACAAAAGATAATTACTAAGTGTCAATCAGCCAAATTTTATTAACCATTTTCGAAAAATTGACAGGGTGTTTGAAATTACTCAACATAAGAAATTAACAATATCAAAAATTTGTTTTCCTTATTGTCTTGATAGTCTAGTCTGGCCCAGACCTGCCGCTGGTCATCTTCGCATAACATAAAAATGTTCAAGTGTCAATCAGACAAACTTTCTTCACTAACTGCAAAAAATTGTCAGGGTGTCTAATCTAAAAACACCAAAAATAAAAAATTAACATTATAAAAATAATTTTCTTTTTCTTATCGTCTCGATAGTCTAGTCTGGCTTCAGCGCCAGATCTGTCAGTCTTCAAGAACATAAAAATTGCCAAGTGTCAATCATCAAACTTTTCTCAGTGCATCTGGATATATCAGAAAAATGTACAAGATATTTGAAACAATAAAAAAATTTATATTCTCGAAACAATTTTTTTTTTTCATTTATATCAAGTTCTTGGACGTGCTGTCTCCCAGACCGCACCATGCTTCTGATATGTGGATGCCTTCCCTCACGTGTGAAAAAGATTATTAATAATAAAATTTGATAAAATTCATTCATTTCTTACGTATTCCTATGTCCTTTTTATATACTTGTACAATTCAGATAACAAAAACTTTTTTTGTGGTCTTTTAAAAGTGGTCTGTGAGACCTCAGGTCCATGTTAGTGCAAAAATTAAATCACGTCCGTACGTAAAGGTTATGTTGAAAACTTTTTTCTTGCAATAAAAAAGTGACTAGAATAATATATATCCTTATAGATTTAAATAAATTTGATTAAAATATGAGATACTCTGTTTTAAAAGAATATTTCAAGTAATTATAGTGTTTATAGTGAATATGAGTGATCCTCTTTTGTAATTAGAAATTAATTGTAATATTCGGTAGTCTAGTGGTAACGCGCGCGATATTTTAAGAACTATCAATACGTTCAATAATTATATTTTTTTTGTAAATTTAAATATTCTTTGTTAATCAAATTTGTCCGTGCTTTTGATACCAGGTTTCTAGAAGAAAAGAAAATATTGTTTAGTCATTTATTATTTACTATTTATATATTATTTACTATTTTCGTATTATATACTATATATATACTATTTATTTAGTTATTAATTGTATTTACTTCTGACTGGAGTGAGTGACTTTACAAAAGTGTTACAGTGCTGGCCAGGGCCAGACTAAACCATCTGATTTGCGTCAGATTAGAGTCTAGATGATTTAGTCTGGGGCCAGCCAGTGCCAGAAGATTTTTCCACTAGGGTAAGTCAGAAAAAATGTTGTTTATTTATATAATTGTAGATCCCAATAAATTTTTATATTTTATCATGTCTCTGTTCCTCATTTAGAAGTTAGAGGTAAATAGTCATTAGTCGGGTGTCAAAAGTGAAAAGTCAGGTGTTTAAAAATATGACCACCCTCGGCGTCCACATTCTCATTGCGCGCTTCGTGCCAAAATAAAGCGCGCCTAAGGCGCGCTGGCACGCTCTTGCGCTGCGCGCTCGTTTTCGTAGATTATATTTATAATTATATTATTTATATATTTATATATATTATATCCCACGTAGATTTAAATTATTTTTTCCTCTGCAACGAATTGATCCACCTAAAAGCTTTCTTTGAGCAATCAAAAGTTTTAAGTGCAAGTATATAATATTTTTAATAGATATCATAAAAAAAAGTTTCAAATCGAATTCCTTCAAAGTAAAAATTACATAATCTTATATCAACCCAATAGGAAATAGAAGAAAAAAATTGAATTATTTTTTGGTTTTCCTGGAATCTGAATAAATTTCCGGTCATTCTTCAGTTATTCGAACCAGCAATTTATTATCGAGACTGAATTCTCGATAATAAAGTAGGTTACAACTAGTACTAGTATTTTTTTTGTACAACATAACATATCAAATCCAAAAAATTATTTTATTGATATGACATTAAACATAAAAAGTATATGCATTCTGCATTCATAAATATCATTTGTTTCTCATTAATACTCCTTACAATATTGTGCAACTCTTTTCATCCTACAATGTGAATAATGTCCATACAACTGTACATATATGTATCAAATCTTTGCGAATATCATCAGTTTTTTTGTGTAGGTTTGTTTGTAGGCAGACGATCAGGTAGGCCGGAAACTGTTCGATAGTTTTCAAAGGTATGAAGTATGAACCAAAGCCAAACGTGTACACTGTACACGATGCCAGAAATCGTGCAAGCGTATCGCGCAGAGCGTCTGTGGGCATGTCGCTTATATGTACACTGTACAGTAATGTACTCGAGGATGTGGAACGAAACCCATTCTTTATTTATATATGTGTGGACGAAGTAGCTTCCCTTTTCCTATTCAGGGAAAAGCTTCCTTCTGAGTAAATAATTGTTCAGGTTGCCACAGAAAAGTAAAACCAAACGGTGACTCTATACACGGAAAAAATTTGTTATTGAGAAAGTACCAAATTTGCTCCGAAGTGGTGGATATGAGAACAATTCAGTGAATTATCATGCACTTTTCGCTAAAATAACTCGAACTGTTCCAAAATAATTACCGAACTAATAATACAACTAAAAAGTCGTCGCGGTAAAAGTTAAAAAATTATAATTATACATAGGTTGAAGAGAAAATATAGGATAGTGCGATATTTTCTCTGACAAAATTCAAGACAATTTATATTTCTCCTTCTGAAGTTTTATTATTCTTCAAAGGAGAAATTTGTGGTTTTCAGTCGTTGAGAATTCCCGAACTTTAAAATGATTTTGAATATACAGTGGTGGCTGTACACCACACAGTTGCGTTAATTATTTATTGCGTTTATTGACTATTCTTATAGAATTTAAGTGTTTCGACAATCAAACAATAAATCATGTTTCACTGTTTCATTCATTGTACCATTCCATATCTTTATCATTACTTTCTAAAACCATTTTCAATTCTCAAATGTTAAAGAATTTTGCTTCCTCATAGAACATAGAGGAAGGTTTATAATGACCTAAATTTTCAAATATAATTTTTTTGACATATTTCGATATAATTCGACTCCAGGAGTTCGAAAATACAACTTAAAAAAATGTCCGTGTGTGTGTCACTTTTTTCGGTTCACCATATCTCCAAAAGTAAAAGAGCTATGATCATGAAATTTGGAAGAATTGTAGCTCAGGTCTGACAGGATTTTGAGCTAGATCGGTCTTTTAGAAGTGGTTTTTTCTTGCGTTGAGAGATTTAAAAAAAACAGTTTACCTTGTTTATATGAGAAAAACTTTTTTGATATTCAAAATACAAGAATACGACGTCCAGCGTCTTTGAGACACATCGATCGACCTATTGTTGAAACTTTTGTGACCTACCAGTTCTGATTTATGAAGTTTAAACAAAAAGTTTATTCCGTTTATATGAGAAAAACTTTGTTCATATTAGGAATTCTACAGTACTGTATCTGACATATTTGTTCGCGTCTTCGAGATACGTCGAATGACGTATATGACCTCTTATGATCTAGCAATACCGATTTATAAATTTAAAAAATATATTGTTTATCTTGTTGATATGAGGAAAACTTTTTTAATATTGGGAATACAACAGTAATTTATATGATACATTTGTTCGCGTCTTCGAGACACATTGATTGCCCAAATTATGAACCTTTCATGACCTACCATAACCAAGTAATATCGTTTTTAAAATGTTCAAAAAAATTATTTTTCTTATTTATAAGAGGATTTTGTTATATTGGGGGTATGACAGTAGATGTAATTGTTCACGTCTTCGAGATGCGTGAATTGATCTATTGACGAACTTTTGATGACCATTCTTGTGGACTCTCTGATTTTCTGAAAATGAGATTTTCGGTAAAACAAAAACATAAGCTTAAACATTATTGAAAGTATTCATTTTTTCTTTTTTTTTAGGGAAAAACCTCCATGTATGAGGAAGTACATTTATTTGATACTTATGAGGAAGCAAAATGCTTATAACTTATAATATATAGAATTAATGTTTGTAAAACCTCTACTCCTTCCCAACTGTTACAGAAATAATTTTGGTCAAACATATACCCTTTTTGAAGATCATTTGGTGACGGGAATGCACTTCTGTGACTTGCCACAGAAATAATGTTGGTCAAACCCCTACTCCTTTCAAACGTCTTTCATTTTCTTGATAACTATCACTCATAGAATAAAATGTTTGCAACAAAAAATATGCATCTTAATGAGATCTACAACTTTTGTTTAAAATGTTTTGCGAAATTTTGCGTATTGACTTAGATCAACGCAAAAACCCATTATTTTTACGGGTTTTTCATGGTTTCACCATGAAACTCGCCTTGTCGCAAATTTTCACTATCGTATACGGAGTTTGATGAAAATTGGAGAATTCAGCTATTCGGAACTTTATCCATTAATTTTTAACCTTATAATCTGTAAATTGTTTAATTTTGAACAGATTCAGAATCATCTTGTTAAATAAATTATTGTTCAATTTTTAATACTCGAACAATTACAATTTCAAGTTACAATTACAAGTACAATTTCAAAAATTATTAATTAATTTATATTTACAATTGATCAACTTAAAAAGTTTTTATCCAAAATTATCAATTTCAAACTCTTTCAATTTTCAATTGTTTTAGTCTTCTATACTACATTTTAAAATTCTTTAAATGGAAAATGTACACTTAAAAATAAAACCTAAAATGGAAAATTTCTGAAGAAAAAGATTTTAGAATTACGCACTGTAAACTGAACGATTTCATAATTGAAAAACTTAACAATGTAACTTAAAATTAAAAAAAAAGTTGAAGTGAAATTGGTGATATTTCAAGTAATTTTATAGATTTTTCTTCTGACAAATTTATAAAATTTCCGGTCAAAAAATAAATTCACTGTCATTTCCCAGTTTTCCTGGTTTTCAGGTTCAGCAGCCACCCTGAAATAATTCAATTTTTAAGATTTACAACTTCAAAGTAAAAATGTGAAAAATTCGACATTTTAAAATGGACTAAACTTGGCTTACTTTTTATTGTCACATTAGGCATATTTTAGTTAAGTACGTAACATATGGCAGCCGTTAGAAAATGAAAATCATTAACATGAATAATTGATGATGATATCAATTACGATTAATTAGTTTTCTATCATTTAATTCGTCTGGATTCATGTGCGCAATTATAAATAAGATACAAATATAATTTATCGGCGACCTTGAAATTACCGAACTCCGCCCTGAGTCTCATGGTATTGGCCTGTAAAATAAGAAGTCCTTTCTTTGTTTTCTGTTAGCTTAAATTTCTGAAATTTCTAATATACTAATTAGAAAATTACTGCCCCTTTCAAGGATTCTTTCTGAATTATTTTAAATTCTGTTAGAAAAAGTTCTACAGTCTTTATAAAAAAAAGTAGTTCCGTAATTATTACTGATTTTTTCTCATATCCGCTACTTCGTAACAAATTCGGTACTTCCTTACGTACCATTTTTTCCATGTACAATTGTACATAAATAAATAAATTAATAGATATAAAAAATGAAAATTAAACGATAACATGTGATGAAAGCATCTTATGATGAAATTAAGCTTTGTGATAAAGTACAGATATAGGATGTCTTGCATAATTGACTCTCAATCCTAACTTTTTTGGAAGCTTATTTCATCCATAGTTAACACAATGAGTCAAATCATTCCATGACCTTATTGTAGATAATTGTAGATTTAAAATTTTCAGGTGATCATTATGTAGTAATTGCTGATGGTACCTAGACCATAATCCTGAAGCGCAAATTATTCAAAATTATAGACTTCAATCAGAATAAGGTCAAGTCTAGAACCATTTACTTTAATTATCGAAACTCTCGGCAAAGACCACTCATTTTCAGCTTTCATCATCAGATAATTTTTCTACTGAAGATTCAAACCAGGAAAAAAGTATGAAATCAGTAAAACACATATAAGAAATATTTATATTCAATCTCAGAAAGTTTAGAGTATAATTATTACTCCGCAAAAATTATCAAGTAAGCCTCGTGTGATCATAAATGATTATAGTGACCTTTTAATTCTAATTTATGATTACTAGAGCCATAAATTTATAGTTTGGTCATGTCGAGATTCGCCTAGACATTCGTTCTTCATAAGTCTCTCGTATGCGTAAAGTTTCTATTTGCTAGGCAGGCTGGTAACTATAGTAAATAGTAACTTTGTTCAGTGACTATTTAGAAGATATAATGCAGGATTTACGCCAACCTGTTCTCCTGGAAGTGAACGAACGGCAAAAGAAAAGAGCTCTAAAGGTAAGACTGGATAGACGATTTCTGCTTCTTTGATCCCCTGCACGATATGTCTCTGATGTTAATCGGCAGGAAAGGAAAAGAATCAAATCTCAGTAGACAATAGAGATCAAGCAAAGTTACTTGAAGAATAAATTATAAAGCTTTAAACAATTTTTTTTAATAGCTTTTAAGTTTCCAAACACAGAATAAGAACTGGATCATATTTGTTGCAGCTCATTTGTTATGTTCTCGAAATAAGATTTTTTTTTCTCAAAATGAGAATACTGTAAGTGTAACACTATAACATGAACATAGCTGCATTATGATTCTCCCATGCCTAAATTCTTGTTGAATCGTTCCATTTTAACCGGAAGAGAAAAATATGCCAATAATTAAATTAATTAATTAATTAAATTAATTCGGGGTGGCTGCTGAACCGGGAAACGTACCGGGAATTCCTTAAGACCAGGAAGCAACCGAGAATTTGTACGAGGTCCGGGCATTTTATTTAATTTTCAATAAAAAATCGTACATAGCTTTGAAAATAACGGTTAATTTTAATTTCAACAGCAGCACATAATTAAACATTCATAATGGTAAAACATATCTGTAAAAATATGAATCGAGGCAGAAAAGTCAGCATATTAAATTTTAGTTTCAGACAAAAATTTTCAAAAAACCTCCCTCTTTTTTCATTGTTTGTTTAAATACGAACTAAATTACTAGAACACAATAAGAAAATCCGACTATTTTTGGTTGAAAGTTATTTGTTTGTTTGTTAAAAATACAACTATTTTTTTAGAAATTTAATTATTTTGTTAAAAATTCAACTATTTTGTTACAAAGACATCCTTTCGGTTCAAAATGAACTTTTTTGGTAAAAATGCAACCTTCTTTTTAAAAAAACTTTTTGGTTATAAATGCAACTGTTTGTTTGAAAATTATTA
>CAKNWW010277961.1:839-12315 GCA_932074435.1 Andricus kollari
AATATAATACAAAAAAATTTGTTCTTTTCTAGAAAAAATTTTGTCTTAGATAACATAAATAAAAAATTATAATTATATTATCATTCAATGTATTTTTAAATTAAAGTATCATGGAATGTTAAATTGATTAATATTATTTGAACGATACCTGTACCTCATAAAGAAGTAAGCTAAAAAAAATTGAATTATGTACACTTTTTTGTACAATAAGGTGGAGATAATTGATTAAAAAAAATGAAAAAAATTTGTTTGTTGATGTCTAGACTAGACGTAGAACTATCCTAGAGACAAGGCGGTGGTAAACAACTGTAGTAAGGTACCAAGGCGGATAAGAAGTGGCAAATCGAGTTGGCCTGTTTCACGCACCCTTCACCAACATGTAGTCCGGAAGGGTCGAGTTGGTAGACTGCAGCGAAGAACAAAGGGAAATAAATAATATCGAATTTCTACACAAATATATTTCCAACCATTTGAAAAATCTAATATCCTTCTATTATGTAAATTCACTGTTATTAGATTTTCAATCCACTGAATTATAATTTTTTTATAAATTCAGTTAAAAATTAATCTAAACTGAAGTTTAAATTAATGTTAGTTTATTTTATATAAAACACCATAAACATTATGTGATTTGATACTAAATTAACTAAATCTTTAGAATAAAAGAATCAAGAGCAATTATTAAAGATACATTAATATTATTTATATATTTGAAAAAAGTGTTTTTTAATTTTATGAAAATGTAAGCACTCTAAAAAAGTGAAAGGAAAATATTTCACGAGTGACTATTAAAATTAAATGATGTAGCACCGAGGGGAAAAAAGACACTTTCAAGACTCGAGGTTTTCGTGACGTGCCAGCTAGCAGGAGATCATATTTTTCAGCAGGTTATTTAAAAGAAATCCAGAGGATTTTATGTTTAAAAAAGAGATTTCATCATGGAAATATGGATTCATTATGTAGCAAATGATTTGTTTGTTTTTACGACGGAAGTTACAGATCCAAATTTGAATATTTATGAGAATAATATGATATAAAGGGCCTTATCTGAATCAATGTTTATATTTTTTATAAATCTTCTCAAACTTAACAATTTAATGAAACATCTTTGATTGATAAAGAAAATATTTATATTTTAATCTTAGGATTTCATGAAGAATTTATATTACAGTTTTAAGACAAATAAAATGAACTAAATAAAGGGTTAGCGTAAATAAAATTATCATATACATCTGTTATCCCATCTCAATATCGACATTCCACAACTGTAAAAAAAATGAAAAGTGATATCTGAGTTACCAGGAAAGTATCATTGGATGGGAGGTATACGGAGGGAAAAGCCGTTGGCATTTACGTATTTTTCTTTCGGTCAAGTTTGTGGGAGGCTTGCTGGGCAACCTCTGCCACTATGCAGGATTTCTTCAGATCTTTGAATTCCTACCTGCTCGACTCCGGCAAACGAATGTCGCAAGAATAGAGAGTAGATGGAGAAATCCTGAGTCGGTAACGCATATTTGTGAAATGCATTGCGAAAAATTGTTAAATAATAGCAACCATTGTTATAAAATGATAATTGAATAGTAAACAATATATTTGGCAGTTATAAGTCGTTTTTCGTAAAAATAAGATTTCCTAGACACTCCTGTAAATAAACAAATATATTATTTGTATATTTGTGATCGAAACACCATTCGAGAATTAAAGATTTAAAGTTTTGTTTTAGTTTAGGGAAGAAAAACAGATAAGAAAATAAGAAAATTCCATAGGAACGGGGAATTGAACCCCCAGGTCCACAAAGCCATAGTATAATTCACACGAGCAGCTTGGCCCTCATATATTTTATAACAAAGTACACATTTTCAAGAAATCTTAGTTTTATATGTAAATAAAGGCTGTGTCTAGTCGCCCCGAAAAGTTGGGGGACTTTTGGAATGTGGGAAAAGGGGATGACCTAGAGGCCCTAGAGCAGGGCTCACCAAAAGGCAGTCGGCGACTGCAAATACTGACAGTGGCAGTCGCGAGACTAGGTCAAACAGGCCCGAGAACAGGCCCTCATAAATCTTGTCGTTGGACTGGTCCCTAATCCTTCACGGTAAATTACAGTTTGAAATGAAAAAATGAAATGTATTGTGAATACAAGTAGAAAAAAATCAGACCCTTCGGTGTGAACAATGAGCCGCAACGAACCGTGACCGTACCGACTGTTAACCCTTTCCAGGATTCCTGGAAATCGAAGAAAAAAATGACAGGAAAAATGGTTGGCAGTCGTGCACTTGTCGTGGCAGTCGGCACCTGCTTGAAGTGGTGAGCCCTGCCCTAGAGCCTAGAAGTTCTGAAAATTGGGGTGGACTATCCAAACTTATGAAAAATACTTAACTGTTCGATAAATAAATATGTATTCTAAAATAGTTATATTCATTATTATCACCATAACTATATATGCGCTCATTTTTTTAGTGGAAAAAAGCTATGAATATAATGTAAGCCATTTTCCGTAATTGAATATACAGGTTGTTTTTTTTTATCTTGAGACACCGAAATATCTTAAAATCATACGCATCCTATGAAAAAAATATCCGTAATAAAAACTTTTTATTTTCGAGGGGGAAAAGCGACTTTTTTCCACACCCCAGGAGACATTGAGGGGTGGGGTTTTTTTTTTTTTTTATTCGCGATTCGAATCAAATTTTTCAAATAAAACTGACCTATTTCATGAAGGAGAATCTGAATCTGTGATAAAAAATTGGGGTTCCCATTTGACATTACAAAGTTACCCCCCCCCCTGGCTCCTGGGGGGTGGGATGTGGTAAATTTGTTTAAAGTCGCTTTTCCCCATCGAAAAAAAAGTTTTTATTACGGATATTTTTTCATAGGATGCGTATTTCTTGAGACATTTTGATGTCTCAACTTAAAAAAAACACCCTATATATATAGACTGTTCGCAAAGGTCACGTTTTCCGATAGAATTTTGTGATTAAAGCTACAAGGGAGATTTGAAAAATTGATGAATTCACAGAATATAGCATATACTTTTTATACCACTTTTTCCCGCTATTTTCGATACAGGAATATTGTCATCATTATCGTTAAAACCTTGTTTTTCTTCTAAAGTTTTATTAAATAGCTTTCCTATAAAAAAGCGTTCTCAAATAATGTCGACAACATTAGAAGTAATGCGTTACTTTCATTAATTTGACGAAAAAAATTGGTTTTACGTATATTTTGCAATAGGGAATAGGGGAAACTATATGCAAGAGTAGGGCACTAAAATTCCATAATTACACAGTTGAAAACGTCGGACAATAATATTTCATCTTCCTTTCAAGAATGACTAATGTCTATAATATTAGTCTCTTCATTACATTTTTCCCAGTGCAATATTATTTAATCCGAATTACAAAGTAAAATGTGCATCATTAAGTTGTAAAAACTTCGAAGTGAGTCAAGGCTGAAGTGAAAAAAGCGAGGAAAAAAAGGGCTCCATTGGAACCGTTTCAATCCATACTTTGGGTTCATTTAGAAATCATTTATCATTTTGGGTTCCTTTTTGTTGCAGCCTTTGGAACCAAAAATTGTTTTTAATAGAAACCCTCGTTTTTTCTATGAAAACTCACCAATAAAAATAGTATTTCAATAAACGCTCTTCACATGTGATAGTCATATTTTTGCATGGTTGAAAATCACTGTTTTTCATGTCAGCCATTTATTATTCATCATATTTCCACAAAATTTTGTATAGTCGTGCTAAATTATAGTGTGCCTGATGTGATCAAAATGTCTGAGAATTTTTTGTTTCAATTAAATTTCTAATAAAACCAAGCTAAAACTGCTGGAGCTTCTATTCCAGAGACTACATAACTACAAGACGTTCCACTTTACCATTTCCAAGTTGCACTATTCAGCTGAGGCTGCGCAACACTTTCCCTGACTTTTTTTTTAGTTTTTTTTTACCTCTATGATTGTGATAATAAGTTTCGCTTCATTGAGTTCTAAATGCGGAGAGTCGACAATCAGGAATGCAGAGGATCCGAGGAGGATCCGAGGATTCTGCCTTTGAACGAGGAACAACAGGAACGACGACCCTTGCCGCTTCTGGCTTGGCATGGTAATGCGGGCTCAGGATTTTCCTGTAGATTAATCCTGCTTTCCTGGCCCTTGTCACAGAGTTTCTTATTAATATGCTAATTTTGAGAGACTACCTCTGGGATAACATGGCAAGGGGATGCGAGCATAAATTATGAGCAAGGTCCAGATAGGCATTGACCGAGGTGAGGTTCAAACTGCACAACATGTTGCGATAAGAGCATAATACTTTTTCAAGCAAAATAGTCTTTCTTTGGTCAAGAGTAATATGATACACCATCAACCAGGGAAACATAATTTGAGATGAAGTTGCCTATCCAACGGGAATGACTGGATTAAAGTCCTGAGGACACCTCCCAATATTGGGAGTGGCTTCTTCATATTAAATGGGGAAGTACATATTATAATATATACCCAGGTTAAAAAAATATTTATTGTATTATCGTAAAAAAAGGAATTTGTACAATAAAAAGATTACAGAAATTATAATTTAGATTGAAGCTTTAAATTAGAAATTGGACAAAAGAAAACAGAAAAAAGTAAGCATTTTGTAATATAGATGAAATATAAATATTAATATCTGAATATAAGTAAATATCCGTTTTAATACATGCCTATTTCCAATTGATTTGCGATCGTTGTTCTTGTTCAATTTCTGTTATGAAATTTTACCTACTAAAGAGAGTGAATAAAAATATTTTTAAATACCATTTTCCGAATCAGAAACACAACTCAAATTTCAAAAGAAGTTAGCACACAAATTCAGACACATATAATGGCATACACGATGCCGAACAATAAAGAAAAAGAAAACCTTATTTCTTTGTTGAAAGAGACTTTCAAGAATAGAAGACAGTGAATTACAAAGGAGACACCAGGTTTTAACGAAATTCCCGAAAAGTACCCCAGACTTTTTGATTATAATGGGGAAATGGTGAATTTTTATATTAAATATGTATGAGGAACTTGCTTCAGCTTTTTATATTGTTATGGCAGCAAATATAATCAGCTTTCTAACACTTATTTCATTATGCGTTCTACCAGCAAAATGAATTAACTTCTGGCGGTTTAAATCTCCCGGGTAAAAATATTTGGTCTTGATTTTGTCTTGGATGAAGACTAATCCAAGAGAATTTCAAGTTATTTTGTATGCCTATACACTGTTAAAAATAATATTACATTTAATATACCCATGTCTATTAAAATTAATATATCAAGCATATGAAATCGCCATTAGGGGCGTGTATATTAAATTTCATATACATTCATGTGAATCACTTACAAGAAAAATAAGATAATTCTATTTTACACAAATTCAAAATAAGTTTAGCAATTATTTTCGATCCTAAATAAGAAAACATGATACTTTCTGCCTGTTAACCAAAAATAAAATTGAATTTCAAGTCGAAAAGTTCAAGTAAGCAAATAAATAACAGAGTTAACCTACAATGAACTGTATTCGCATTAAATTGTTACCATTTAGAGCGAATTTAGGGAAAAGTTCCACCCGTACATTGCACTTTCATTATAAATAACATTTCAGTCGACGAATTGTAGATTATTAATTTAATTGCGAATATTTGACAAGATTTAAAGAAATGAAAGCACTTTAAGTTTTCACGCAAACTACTATACCGACCTGTATATTAAATTTAATACACATGTATATTAAATCCACTACACCAATGTATGTTAAATTTCAGTAGCGGTAGTGCATATTTGCTTCACGCACATGTATATTAAACCTCATACAGATTTTTCTAATAGTGTAGCTCGAGAGACTGAACCATACTATTTTTTATGTCTTCAGACACTCTGATGAGGGTCATCACTAATCCGCTTTAAACTTTATAGAATGTTTATATTATTTATTTCCATGGTATTTATTTATTATGTATTAATAAGTCTATTAATCTGCAATAATTATGTTCTTCGGATGGCGAATCTAAAAATGTTGTCCATTTTTCCTATCTCCATCAGTTCATCACTAGATACTAGATACTTCTAGAAAATGACACACTGTTAAAAGTAGTGTTAAATTTAAAATACCAATTTATATTAAAATTTATATCTCAAGCATATGAGATTGTTATTTAGGTACGTGTTTATTAAATTTCATATACATTCATGATAAACGCTCAGATAATTCCATTTTACACAAAAACAAAATTAAATTAGCAGTAATTTGCGATTCCTAATAATAAAACATGATACCTTCTCACAATTAATAAAAAATAAACATAGATTTTAAGTGGAAAAGTTCAATTACGTAAATAAATGACAGACCTAACCTACACTCAACTGTACTCGCATTAAATTTCTACCATTTAGAACAAATTTTGGAAAGAGTTCCACATGTACGTTGCACTTTAATCATAAAAAGCAATTCAATCGACGAGTTCTAGGTGATTACTTCAATTCCGAATATTTGATAAGATTTAAAGCAATAAAAGCACTTTGCGTTTTCAAGCACGCTGCTATACCCACCTGTATATTAAATTTAATATAAAGTGTACAGCTATTCATATTTTAATGTATATTAAATTTCAACTACCGCACAGAAAAAACGAAAGATAAAGTTTACGTCGATTCCAGGTTAAAGATTCGCCGCAACAAAAAATAACCTGGCCGGTTAAACTTTACACGAATCGAAGATAATTTTCCATTTTTAACCTTGCCTGGATAATCTTTCGCCTCATTATCGCTCCATTTTTATTCTAAAAGATACAAGAATTGCGACACCAGCGCTATCTACCGTCTTTTAACTTAATTAAATTGGAGCAGAATAGCGATTCCCGGCTGTCAGAATTATTCTCCTAACCTCGCTTCAACTTTCACCGAAATACATTCAATTTTTAACCGTTCCAAAATGTACCTGCAACACATTTTAACTATTGTATTTTCTAAGTCTTATTATTTTCAAATTAATAATGAAGTAAGCGAATAGTTGCTTCAAATCTGGTGTCCTGATTTATAGCTCGAATCCACTCATACTTTGTCGTTTTCCCATTGCTGCTAAGGGCGTAGCAGACGACAGCTTTTATTCCATCCTAGGATAATCTTTCGCCAAATATCATGTAAACTTTATCAGCGGAAAATTTTACATGCAACAAAATTTAACTTTAGTTTTTTCTGTGCGTGTATGCAAATGACTTCATATACATTTGTATTAAATTTAATACAGATTTTTCTAACAGTGCAGTTTTAATATTTTTATGTAAAATTTTATACGCCTGCAATTGTTGAGACAGGCAGGTTCCGAATTTCTTATTTAAAAATTAGTTATTACAAAATTACAAATTTTAGCTCTTGTAAAATTTTAATCCTCAGCAGATGTCAACTGTTAAGCCCTAACCTAGCTACCTGATACCTGGTAATAGCAGGCCCTGCCGGTGGGGTCCATAGTTTATGGAGGTCGGAATATAATGAACAATAAAATTTACAAACGAAAACTTTTGTAATTTAGACCCTAGCAAATGTTAGAGCCACAAATTGGTAATATAATTTTCTTTATACAAGCAATTCGGTATATTTATCAAGAACTACACTTCATGTCTTAAGACAAGTCGACCTGGTCTTGTCTTGGCACAGCTACAGCCATAAATGGAAGACAAGTCTGTATGCCGTATGCCTCCAATGTCTAGCTGGTGAGACGGAGCCAGACATGATGATCTTGAATCTTGAAGACATATTGAAGCGTTCAAGTCAAAATCAAGACCAAATATGCGGATCGTGTAGATTAACGTACGTGCGTAATTTTTGCAACATAAAATTGCTAAGAGAAACTCGCCAGAAAGACCTAACAGAATGCAGTTGTGCGAAAAAGGGCATAAGAAGGTTATAAAAGGGAGAAATAGATCGCGACATTGGAATTTGGATATAAAAAAGGCAAATTCCAGTAATAAAATTGTAAAAAAAGTCTGCATCTACGTGCAAAATGTGTTTTAAGAGGATAGGAAAAGGTATCAGTCATTCTTGTACGTCTTCTCAGGCACGATAAAACCTGAATTAGTTGATTAAAAAACTATCTGTTAGGAACCAGGAATAAATAACAACTGCTGCAATTAAATCAAAAATTCAAAAACCAGAAATTTGTTTATCAGGTACTCAAGATTATAAAAATATTGAATTAAGCCTTGCTACTGGTGGCGCAAAGGCAAGAGTTGTTCTTAACCCCATTGAAAAAAATTATGTTATGTTTTCTCAAGAAAATCTATAAAAGTATCAGGTTAACACTGGATTATCACAAAAAAAATGTAGGGTTTGACTAATCTTTTAAAGTATTGTGCAGGGATAAAATCAGTTTCAAAGAGATATAAAGACCAGGTTAAAGACGGGTCAAAGAAGTTTCAAAATTTTTACAAAAGTGTTGCGGCTTCTAAAATAATGAACTGCTAAGTTGTTCTTTCAAAAGAATTTTATAATCCGGTATGTAAATCTCATTTTACTTTATTTCATTCTACTTTATTGCATTTTGTTTTAGGAAGAAGCATAATTAAAGTAATGGCAGACGGCGGACAAGGATTTTTTTAAATCTCCCGGGTAAAAATATTTGGTCTTGATTTTGTCTGGGATAAGACTAATCTTAGATAATTGCAAGTTAATCTGTATGTCTAGCTCGTGAGACGGAACCAGACTATTTTTTATGTCTTAAGACGAATAGTTTCGACTTAAGAACAAAAATCGATGTCTTGAGACAAGATTATTTGTTTTTGAAAGATCCTGAGAGATTTATAACTAGAAGAGAAGTCAAAAGGCTGCCAAGGCCTCCGATGACCATCACTAATCCATTTTAAGTTTTACAGAATGTTTATATTATTTATTTTCATGGTATTTATTTTGTATGTAATAATAAGTTTTTTATCTACACCAATTATGTACTTTTTATTGTGAATCTAACGATGTTGTCCATTTTTTCCTATCTCTATCACTTCACTATTAGATACTTGTAGAAACTGACAGTTTTAATGTTTTTATGGAAAATTTTATATGTCTGTAATTGTTGAGTCCGACAGGTTCCAAATTTTTAATTTAAAAATTAGTTATTATAAAATTACAAGTTTTATCGGTTGTAAAATTTTAATCCTTAGCTGATGTCAACTGTTTGGTCTTAACTTATTTGGAAATGTCAGGCCCAGCGCCGGTAGTAATAAAACAAATACATAAATTATCCTTCCGTGTCTCGAAACAAGTTTACATGGTGTTGTGAAAGACAAGTCTGTATGTCTTCAATGTCTAGCTGCGGTGAGATGGAACCAGACATCATGGTCCTGAAAACATATTGAAGACATTCAAGACAAGACCAAGACCAAATATTTCTACCCGGGGCACTGTTCAACAATTCTTCCAGAACATTATTCTCCTGATTTGAATAAAATTCGGAAAGAAGATGAAGGAATAGAAGGCAAATGGGAACCTAAACGAACAATTGCAACATATTCAGTCAACTTTTAGTAAATCTTACTAAACTTAACAATATATCTTTTCTTTTCGTATCAGACTTTAAACTTTAAACTTATATCAAACGTTAACGGCTAGCAAAAAGCTACCTCCTACCCATTTCCATATTCTGTAATAAGTTTGCAAGACTTGAGATCGAAAGAAAAAACAGATAAAGACAAAGAACAACACGATTTGTGAATTTTTGGAGATTTGAGGCACAAGTTTGAAAAATTGTGTTCCTTAAGGGCATGTGATACTTCAATCGGGTTCAGTTCCCCCGGGTTTTTGTCCACAAAACTAAAAATTTGTAAAAACTGAATTCGGAGATGCTATAAAATAGAATAACGGACGTCCCCGAACTCTTTTTTTAAGGGATAATAGCAGTGGTGTAGTCCTAAAAAAAAAGTGGCCTGGCGGCACACACAACACACACGCACACAAACACACACACACACACACACACACACATACACACATATATATATATATACGTGGGGGGGAACAACAATGACAACACCAAACATAGTTGTAGTAAGTGCGGTTCGAAACAATCGAACGCGCAGGGCTCCCGACAGTGGGTCGGAAAACAATGCCGACTATCCTATAGTTGGGGGAGCCAATCAAGACGAGGTCAATGCGATTGACCGGCAGAATCTCGTTGCTTTTAGGTGGATGGATCGACTCAGGGACGACCTTCTGGAGTGCTATGATACCATTATGACCCCGGAACGAAAAGGTTACATGGCACGACTGCATACTCTGTGGTGCGAGAAACACCCAGAGCTCTCGCATTTTTCGCATCAACGTCTGCGAAACCGTGCCGAGGAACTCAGAAAAAGGGGTTATATAAGCGGAGCGCCTACTCAACCGCAGCCAGAAGAAGCCGGCAGCAGAGAAAGAGAGGCGAGACTCAGACCAACCGCGAGCAGACATCCAATAGAGGAAGAGCGACGCTTCAGGACCCGGAGAAACATCAACCTTCAGGTTTCTCTTAAGCGCAAAGATCTGGCTGAACTGGATGACGAGCTTCGTGGAGATTTTTCCGAAAAACCTGACCTCTGGACTATTAATTGTAGTGTGTATAATGCAGCGAGAGCTTTGGCAGATGCAAACCGTAAAGCAAAATCAACGGTTGATCATAAGACCAAAAGACGTATGCATCAACTAAGCACAAAGATAGGCTGGGCCAGACAGTACGCGTCCCGCATTCAGTGCGTGATTGACTACATAACATCTGGCAGGACTTTCACTGCCAAGGTTCGACGGTTCGCACGCGAGCTGTGGATCTGTCATCACACACTTAACAAGTCAAAGCTACTGACCATCAGGTAGCATATTGTTGACAGAATACGAGTACTATCTAACGCTAGGAGAATTCTAGAGCGAAGAGAGAGGTGGGTCAGAGAAAATCAACAGTTTTTGTCTGACCCATCTCGACTCTTCCAAGACCCTCCAGTTACTGTCGACCACCCGCCCACACCAGAGGAGGTCGAGGCATTTTGGAGAGAAGTCTACGAAGTCCAGCATCCACTGAAAGAACACTCGAAGAATATAAATAGCTTCAAGGAGCTGTGCAATTCCCTCATAACACCTGAGGAGGAATGCCCACCTATCACTGCCGGGGAGGTGAAAAACGTATTAAGAGGCATGAAGAACTATTCCGCTCCGGGACCAGATGGTATCAAGACCTTCTGGTGGAAGAAGTTTCCTTCGACCCACCAGCATCTGGCCCGCATTTTCACCTCATTTCTAAAGTCGGAAGAGCCTATTCCGGAGTGGTTGGTAGAAGGGCGCACAGTGCTCCTGCCGAAGACGGGCAACTTAGCTGACCCTAAAAATTACAGGCCAATAACTTGTCTGAACACACTGTATAAGATCTTCACAGCTATCCTAAATGATAGAATTGTTTGGACAATTGGACCTGTGTGGCGAGAGATGTACGAACAACGTG
>CAKNWW010277970.1:803-21530 GCA_932074435.1 Andricus kollari
TCAAATCATTTGTAAAATCTAAAAAAATATAAAGATTTTAAAGTTTTAATTAATTTTGTAATATATACCTTTTGTTTTAAAACACTCGTTCTAGTTTACATTAGTTATTTAACAATACTGCAGCTGAAAAAAAATTCACTCAATTTTTTCGGGAATAACAATTTCTTGTTTTCTTTACCTCTTTCACACTTTAAAATAGCTGCATTATTGTTTCTACATGTTAAACATTTTTTATTCGAACAAACTGTTATTCCTTCTCAATCCGCTGTCCAATCCTGATGAATCCGAGATTTATTCTGAAGGACTTTCAATCCTTTTTAATCCGTAACTCCAATCCGAATGAATCGTACAGTTTCAAAGTTAAAAAAAAAAAAATTTTTAATTTCCAATGTTTTACATTTTCAATTTTCCCACTTCCATGTCAAAAATTGTTTGATTTTTAAGTTTTTCCTCTTTTGTACCGAATATTTGTACCGAAAAATTGTTCACTTTTTACATATTCCCTTTTTTATAATTTACAAATTTTTCAATTTTTCCTCTTCCATGTTAAAAATGGTTTCATTTTTAAGTTTCTTCTGCGTCAAACCGAAAAATGGTTTACTTTGTCAATTTTACCCTCTTTCAAGTCGAAAGATTGTTTACTATTGGAAGGAAGCAAATTTAAAAACTAAACAATTTTTCGATTTCAAAAAGGGAAAACTTTGAAGTAACAATTTTTCGACTGGTAAGATGTATATTAAAAAAAAAAACTTCAATTGAATTTTCTCTATAAAAAAAGTTGTGAAACGCAAATTTGAAACAAAAGTTACTTTAGTTCAGTTTACACGTTTGCTTTTTGTGAATTTTGTCTATCATAAAATATAAAGAAATATTATTTTTTACTTATCCTAACATAACTTTTCACTGATTTCAATTTAGGGAGTGAAATAAAGCGTACTTACCACAGATGATCCTGATTTATGTCTGGATTTCAAGAAAAAATGTCCAAAGAAGAAATTCTGACGTCATTCGCAAAAGAAGGCTCAAAAATCCAAAGGCACAAAATACGTAAAATGCTTAATTTGACGGTTAGGATTAGAATAAAGCGGGATTGGGAAAAGGAAGAACGTAAACACTAACACGATCGTCCTTTGTTTTCGCCGAATCACTATAAGTACGAACACAAGTGTTTTCTCGCCGAAAACCATTGTCTCAAAATCATAATTAAACAAACAAAAATTTTAATTCAAATTTTTAATATAATATTTTGAAATATAATTAATAATTATTATTAATTAAAAATAATGAATAAATTGGTAAATAAATAGTGAAAATTTTATATTATATTATAAATTAAACATATTCTTAAAATTTTCATTATTTATTTCAATCCTAATATATAATGAATAACTTTCGTCTGCATGTTTCTTCTCAGAAAATAGAATTACAAGAAAGGTAATTATGACAAGATGTATTAAGTGAAAATGATAATTATTTTTTAAAATTACATAACAATACAATTAATTAACAATCTAAATTTACACTATTGAAAATCAATTGAGTGAAATCAAATAAAATTAAAAAATAAAATTACTTAAATACAACAGGTTACTAACCTAACCTCAAATTCTACATTTACAACTGTACGAATTTCTAATGTTTTAAATAAAAAGCCCTTGCAGATCACACCCTGGAAAGAACTATCTATTTAACGTTTCCTGACATTCATAAAAATTATGACATGTCTTCAATGTTATTTAAGACTTTTTATCAAATTATATTACTTATATGTAAGCAGAAGCAGAAGACGCCGGGTGAGCAGACGACAACATGAACATGCACGTGACATCAAATAAACGGAGAGCCGAAGTTTTCCGAAGCTTTTCGATCATCTTCGACTTTTCGAATTCAGAAGAAGGGAAGTTTGTTGCGCGCGCAACCATACTCACAGCCTCCTATCTTCTTCACACGGACGTACACTGTCATTGTGTGAGAAAAGTTGGCGTGTCGGATCTGGCCACACTGAGTTGAGGGTGCAGTAATTTATTATTGTACAGCGTGAGGGAAGCGCAGGTGTGAATGCCGCCTTTAAAACTCCCGCGACTACTAATACCGAATATGGCGGTATCAGCGCAGTCCATTGGTCAACGCTGTTGACCAATGTGTTGACCAATGTGTTGACCAGCATCCTCTAGCAGACGGCGGAGGTGGAAAAGCGCGAAAGGAAGTTCCCACGCCGTAACTGAGAGCGCGCAAACCCTGAGGGAAAAACGCTCTAAAGGCGCGAATCGGTATGGTTAATGCGAGGCAGAAGCGCTAAGTCGACCGACTGCGCAACCCTTCCTGGCGTCGTCTGTGTTTTTGTTTACCTGTTCCATTTGGGAATCTGTAAAAGTTGTTTTGTGCATAATTTGGAATTGATTGTATTCTTGAACTTCTGAAGTGTCGATGTATTGTCGTCATTGTTCTTATTGAGGTAAGATGGCCAAGTTATTGTGTGATTGTAAGTTATCGTAATATATGAATTTGCAATTGTAATTTTTATGATCGCGGCATTCTCCCTTTTCTCAAGGGAGTTTGAACTGAATCTTTTTGAATATATATTTTTTATACCGCCTCTAAATAAGTTTGTTTTATTCATGTCGTCTTACGCGACAAAAACCTCTCATGTTTTGCATGCGTAAGATTTCAGGTTTTCACCTACTTCACTCTGCCGATATTGGAGCCAGGCTGGTCTTTTTTTTATAACTTCTCTTGTGAGGCGGTAACCCTGATCACCTGGCGCAAAAGTTTAATCTTTAAAGCCTCATAAGATCTGAACAACGGCATAATTATTTTAATTTTCGAGGTAAAATCTTTCGTTTCTTTCTTTTGAAATTTAAAGATTTTTCCTACAAAAAGGCGGGAAAAATTACGTTTTTAGTGTCGCCCAACCAACAAAGTGGAGGGCTTTTTTTTGAGGCCATTTGTTTTTTATGAATGTGCATGAATTGATTTGGAATGGTTGGTGGTTGGTTTTTTAAAAATTGATTTTAACCTGTTTCTTTATACTCTATTGACCTTTAGCTGCTGAATATTATACGAGTGTTTTTTTTACTTGTTGAAATTTATTTACTTGAATTCCGTTTTACCTGTGATTTCTACCTGATATTTACATACTGTTGCTCGTGCGGATTTTATTTTATTGATCATATCCTGAAACTTATTTTAAAAAAATGTGCATATCTGTTACGTTGTGCGTGATAAATTTTCGTGGTTATGGTGCGATTTCGGGCAAATTTTTCCATTGCAAAAGATACAGGCATTCGACACCGGCCGATAGTAGTGTGGAAGGCTAAAGAGTTCGTAGAGATTCGAGTGTGCTCGGTTTTGTCTATGAATGGAAGCCCACTGCTATAGGCAAATATGGGCGAAACGATGAACGCGAAAGTGAGAGGAGAGCGGAACGGAAAATTCGTCATCTCTCGGAACCGTATTTGACCGTTCTTACGGTCACAATATATAAGTGTAAATATTCAGCTTCGTTCTGAGAACTTTTCTCAATGTTATTTGTAAAATTTATAATTTTTTTTCCAGTGATAAGTCGGCGAGTGTATTTTTTTTCTCCTTTCGCGTGCGTAAAATTTTGACAGTTCAAGGTGCGTGTACGAGGTTGCGGGAAGACTAGGCGAAACTTCGGTGCCCGATATATTGTGACGAGTGAAATAAATTTTGTTCTCTCGTTTCAGTAGAAAATATTCACAGTATTTTTTTCTGGTGACAGTTTTGCATAATGTACATCGGTCAGCCTATGAGTATGGTTACCTACAGGCTGACCCAAACTTTTCTCCGGTAATTCCGCAGATCATGACATGCCGTTTAGCGAGTGCGGCATGCGCACAATATGTCCCTCCAATGGGATTTGAAAATTCTAACCATACAAATTAACTACAAATTAACTACATAACCAACTTAAGTGAGCCTAAGGGGCTGCACTGCGAGGTGCGGCTACGCTGGGGAACTGACGGACTTTAGTCGGTGGGACTTGAACGAAGGAGCGATCCTTCCAGGAGGTAATGGCAAAGCGTCCTGGAATATCGAGAGCGCGGGTTCTCATGCTCCCAAGCTACGTCGTGATCGCCGTGTCAAGGGCTGAATGGTACCAGGGTTAACAAATCCTTCAACATCCCGGCCTGCCCTCCTAAGTAGAGGCGGACATACGGTGGTCCCAAAGGAGGTGTCCTAACGGGGACTTTGAAACACGAGGTCGAATCCCACAGTATGTAGACCTGCCCCCTGCAAGCGGGGCTCTGCGGGGGGTGTTTCAAATTTTCCTAGCTTCTCGTGGGACTGAAATAAACCCACAAAAAAAAATAAAGACAATAAGGGATCCATTTCGGGACCCTCCTCTAACCCACCGTCAAAATTGGAAGGCTCCTCAGGGGCCAATCCACTAAACGCGTTGCGAATTATAGATAATGGTGGAGACAATCTTGTCGAAGCCGTAGAAGTGCAGCTAACGGAACTCTCCGCCAAGAAAAGGAAACGTTTGCGGAACGCAAAAAAGGAGAGACCGGAAAGCGCGTGTCGCAAACAGCAGCCCAGGCAGCCCACAGGGGGCAGTGGCTGCGGAAACTTCAGCTGGAGCAACTCCTCAGGCTTATCCTATAGGCAAGAGGAAGAAGGACTCCAGAGAAACTCCCCCAAACAGAGAGTTGCAACAGTAGAAGGCTCTGGAAACACAGGGCCTTACTTTCGCGCAGATGGCTAACAACTTCCTGGTGAGAGTTGTCGTTGCGTCGGGTTATCCTGAGAACTGTCAAACTCTCGAGGAGTTGGAGAGGCTGAGGGATGAAACATCTGAAGGTATTGACACGTTACCCCGCGAGCGGAGCGCCCCCAGATTTAATAACATCTTCATCAGGTCGGGGGCCATCGTAGCGGAGGCCGCAGACATCTGGTCGCTAGACTGGATAGTCGTGAAAACCCCAACGTTTATGCTTAAAGAAGGTCTAAACTTGGAAGTCAAAGGGACGCAGTGTTTGCAAAGGTACTGTAGAGCGACCGTACTGATACCCGGCACCCCCGAGTCCGGCGGGCGTTCTGGGGCGCCTGAGCTTTCAGAACGCATCTCTACGAACTGATTCGTGGAAGGTATATTCCGACAGGCAGGGATCCAGAGCGAAGGGGAGAGGCTGGATTCTAGTCGTTGGTCTTCCTGAATCCTCAATGAGAGACCTTGCGGCTCCAGATTACCTACCCTATCTAAGGGCGGGTAGGGTTACCTTCCGAGTGACCCAGCTGGGTTCCGCAGGGGGCCAGAAGCGCCCGGAGGTGCCCCGATCTCCATGATGACGATTAATTTGCACCACAGCAAAGGCGCCTCGGCGGTTTTAGCCAGACGCATGTCTGTGGTAACGACAGGGCTCGTCCTAATCCAATAACCCTGATTATACAGGGAAAGGATTTGCGGCTTGTCAGGATGTGGCTCCATATATAAGGGGCCGCGCGAAAAAGGGCCAAGGGCATGCATAGCCGTTAATGTTATGGATTCGACCTTAGTGCTAAATTCTGCTCCTGAGATCTCACCGTTATTAAGGTGAGACTCAGGGGCAGTAGCGAATAAAGGGTAGAGGTGTTTATTGCCTCGGCTTGTTTCCCTGGTGATGCCGAGGGACCCCCGCCTCCTAGGGCGGAACTTAAAACAATGCAGGACAGGCTGCGAAGACTACAAACGCTACCATTTAGGTGTTTGACTGGAGCAATGAGGACTACGCCCACAGCGGCAATAGGATTCATGCTCTGTGGGGAACTCCTGCCTGTTGTGATAACTGCTAGAGCGGCACATGCGATGGGCCGCCTGGCAAGAGCTTGAACTTTGTCAAAGCTTTCCGTGTCTGCATCTCAAGCAGTGATCTGTGAAAAGCAAATGGTAACCCGCTCCTCCAAGGGGAAATCTGATATACAGATGGCTCCAGGGGTGAGGGATGGTCAAGAGCAGGAACTAATGACGTCCTTCGCTGTGCTGAAACACTAATATAAGAAAACCAAGAAACGATTGCGGTATCGATGAACCAACTCAAAGATTTTAAGCTACCGAATCAAATTTGTGCCGATTCTAGCAGAGGAACGGAAGAATCCAAACAAACCGATAGCAATAATTGGGGGAGTAACAATAGAAATACCAATATCAATACCAGTACTTAAAATGCAAGGCTAAGGGAAAGGACGAGGGGAGGAAAAGTCAAGACCCTTTGTTTCTCTTGAGACAAATGAGGGCACACCTAAAGTAACTAAAGAGACTCCGTCTGCTCTAAAACCATTGATATATATCATATTCGATATATATCACAATGCATCATCATAGTATCGGAAAGTTTTGAGGAGCATTTTTACTGGTCGAAAGAAATTCTCGATAATATCCATGGCGTTGGATTAACAATCAGTCTCGAACACAGCGTGTTTTGTAGATCTGAAGTCCGCAATCTTGTATATAGCGTTAATGAGCGGGGTTTACAACCAGATGCTAAGCGCGTTGCCCCTGTACTGAATTATCCGGCACCACGCAATTGATAAACCGATGGTTTATCTAGGGGTTTGCCACTTTTATGGAACACTTGACTAGGATTTTGAGAATGGATCGTGGTTGGGAGTTGGCTGATGATCAAGAGGCAGCATTTGCGGCGATCAAACAAGCACTAACCACAGCCCCAGTTTTAGCGTGTCCTGATTTTGAGGTTTAGTTTATTCTACAGACAGATGCAAGTAATTACAGCCTTGGTGTGGTTAGCAAGCAGGTTATTGAAGGTGAGGCACGCCTAATAGCTTTTGCAAGTCGCACATTGTCAGACGCTGAACGTAAATATTCTACGATCGAACAAGAGTACTTGGCCGTAATTTGGTCAATTCGGAAATTCCCTCATTATTTAGAAGGGTTAAATTTTACAGTGATTACGGATCACTTTATTTTACGGTGTCTCCATAATTTGCACAACCCGACAGGTCGTATAGCTCGCTGTTCGCTTGAGCTGCTCAAGTATCGGTTTAATATAGTCCATCGTAAAGGTGCACCGGATGCGCTCTCTCGCATGTACGAAGACGATGCGACTATCGCGGCTTGTGCAGCTGAGGACGTAGAGGACTCATGGAACTTCCAACGGATGGAAGATGTGCGGAAGTACCCAATGAAGTACCGCGGCTGGAAAATCGTGGAAGGCCGTCTGTTCTTCTTTAGATCAAACCCACTGATCGATTAAATCGTTTGAAGATCAGGAAGCGTGGAAATTGGTTCATCCCCTCGAAAACACATATCGGATCTTGGTGCAAGTCTACGACGAACCGCAATCGGGGCATCTTGGCGTCGAGAAAACTTAGGCAAGGGCTGCAACCTCATACATATTGGCCTGGTATTTCCCGCGATGTTTTGCAGTACGTTAGAGCGTGCGATACATGTCAACGTACCAAAGTTTCTTAATAAGCCCCTCCCGGTTTGATCGGAAGAAGATTAGTTAATCAGCCATGGGCATTGGTATCCATGGATCGCATAGGGCAAAAAATGTAAGCGTCGCCCTCGCTGGTCTGATGAATAGGTTCCTGAAATCCATGATCCGCGCGTTAGTAGACAAGGATCAACGTGGCTGGGATGTCCACTTACATGAATTTAGGTTCGCGTGAAATTCTGCGGTTGATAATATGACCAAAGTTAGCCCGACATTTCTTAATATTGGCAGAGAACTGCGTCGGAACATAAGTTTTCGAGTAAAGGAGGAGAATGCGCACGAGAATTAAGCCAGATATTATAATAAATCACGTAGAGATATTAAGTGTCAGGTAAGCGACCGAGTTCTTAAGCGTTGGGTAAATCTGTCTTCTAAACAAAAAGGTATTACGCCCAAACTTTGTAACCGGTTTCATGGTCCGTTCCGAGTCATAAGGTGCGGTCCCCTTTGGTGTATGAAATGGCTAATAACCGTGGCCCGGCACTAGGGGAGTTTCACTTGAAGGACCTTTCACCGAAGATGAGTTGTTTATCATCGTCCGGTTCGGACCTCCTGTCAAAACAGCGGAGTCAAACGCCTACTTTCATGGTACTAGTAGAAACACACGGAGAAACTCTGACACGAGCGATTCATATTAAAATAAATTTTTTGTTCGTAGCACTAGCCGCAGTTGCCAACACACTGCCCGCTCGCGAATTCACACGAGCCAGGGATTGGCAACTATGACTCGTGTTAATTTTCTTTAGCGCGTGGTCTTAAATGGCTCTGACGTTTAGTGTCAACCGCGCTGGTCTCTCGGCTCATTCGCAGCAACAACTTACATTTTTTTCCAACTGCACTATGAGCGACATCAGCTGATCGAGAAGAACTAACCTGCATACTCTTTGTGTTTGTTTATTCGTGCGGTTTAATCCTTATCAATAAACGTGTATAACAAAACGAATTTTGTAAAATATGTATAGTTGAAAAACAAATCTCTAGATGTGTCAAAAAATAAAGAAGTTATTTACTTACAGTGGAAAAGATAATAATTGTCATACATCCCGAATAATTGCTTTCATTGTCAAATCAATATAATCATTACAGTTTAAATTTATAAATCCGATGATCTAAATAAAAATTTGTAGGTTTAATTTTAGAAATTCTAATAATTAATTTTAGAAGTTTGAACCTACTGCTTTCTTTATCATTTTTTGAACTGTTGTTTTACCATATATGAATCGTCTAATAAGTTTACCCAATTTATCAAGCCCGCAAAGTACATTTCATCATGACACGTTTTCCCTTAGTATTTTCAGCATTTTATAATGCGGCGAATGAGTCGAGCGACAAGCGTGGTTATCATTAAACGTTAAGAGTTATTTGAACCACGCGCTATTGAAAATTAACAAGAGTGATTATTGCCAATGCGAAGAACAGGCCGGGCTAAACGCAACAATCACCGAGCTCGCGCTGCTGTTGCCATTAGCACGAGCGGCTCGTGGGAATTATCGAGCGGTCAGTGCATAGACAACTGTGGCTCGTCCCATTCTAAAAAATTTTATTTCGACACTAACCGCTCGTGCCAAAAGCAGTGGCAGCTCTTGCTGCGGTCGCTCCGTGTAGCAGGTCATTGATGTAAGGCCCGAGATCGACCACTGAGATCTCCGAGAGATGAGTCTCATGGTTGGAACCATAATAGGAGCATAGGCATTACCAGTAGGACATGTTTTCAAGCTACAGGCCAGGTGAACTCCAAAAAAGAAGGAGGAGAGCATCTTCACCGCTATCACGGCAAGCAGGTCATTCTGGAAAGAGTTTCCGAAGATGCTTAAGCTCTTCTGTGTGAGATGCGGGAGGGCTGCAATACACGAACGAAATTGCCACCGGGAAGGTCCAAACCCCTCCCAAACAAGCAGAGGCGTTGGATGACCCTCAGGTCAATCCAGGATAACCTTGCCTGTGTTCCCTGCTACAATTGCGGAAAAAGGGCCACATGAGGCAATGGTGTCCAGAAAAACTTCAGCTGTTCTGCGTTTCGTGCGATGAGCCCGAATGTTTGCCTTCCCTATTTTTTGTTTAGTTTTCGATCTTTTTTTCCTCTTTTTCTGTTGCACTGAATTTCCTTGTGAAATGTTTTAATTATTGCCATTACTTGTGACTGAACACTATGATGATATGATGGTGATGTTATGGTCCTATGATTTGACCATGGTTGCTTTATTTTTCTTTGCTTTCGTTAGGACGCTAGTCCTTCGAAAGTGTTTTTTTCTGTATGATTATTGTTTGTAATAATTGTTTCATAATAATTTAATAATTTGCATTAATATATTATCTTTGTTGTCAAAGAGAATTCAACCTATTTCGCTATGGGGCGGAATCTTTTTTTTTTAATTTCGAGTCAAGAATGTTAAAATACTATACTGCAAATTACTTGTATTTTGTCGGTTACTTTGAATTTTAAGCAGGTCCTCTCCTTTTCGCGAATGCCCGTCAGAAAATATGAGGTCTTGCGTTGAATCACCCAAACGATCGAGCTCGAAGCTGGAGGGGGCGCTGTGGTTCTCAACCGGCGGCTTGCATATCACGTTTCAGTGATATATTTAAATTTAAATTGAACCGTTAACGTCTCACAATTTTTGGGTATCTGAAATGCAAAGTAACGTACGTTTCTGCACGTTACTTAAAGAAATTTGTTTATGTAATTTATACTAAATTAAATGTCTTGATAAATAAATAAATTTAATAAATGATTAAATATATTAAAGAATTTAATTAAATAAATAATTATAATGTTTACAATCTAACATGTATCACAGTGGCTTCTCAGATACAATAAATTCCACAAAATTCGTAAACCCTAAAATTTAAAAACTGTCTACCATTACGGAATTTTCCGTAAGACTACCAGTAGTGGGGATGAGTGGGCATGGGGATGTTTCGTCAAGACCTCAATTTAACATTTGACCTCAATACTGAATCATTTGACAATTAGTATAATTTTAAACGCTAGAGGAGACAATTATATGAATACGAATTGAAATGGAGTTCCTGCAAAGTGCAAGAAGGTTTGTAAAGTATATTTCAACCGGTGGTGTGGTTAACTTTTCATTAATGTGGAATTTGCTTCCGTAAACTAAAAATTCTGCTGAATGCGACGGGACATTACATTTGACTACTAATGGTCGAAATCAGGACGTAATTTATCGTTTTGGGGCTTGAAAGTGGCGCAAAAAATAGTTGTTAGGAGGGAATGTTTTTTAATGTTACGAATGTCAAATTATTCAAAATTCTACAAAGTAATAATTTGCTGGTTGCTACGTTATCCATTGAACGCAATTGTTCGAGAGACAGACCTTTCCAAAGACACGGTCCGGTCTATAATATCACATATCCGGATATTACTCAGAGTCCTTATCGGAAAATAAAGAAAAAATTGGGCGAGTGAGAAAAACGGTTGAAATTAATGACAGCGCATAGCTCAATAGAAGAACATTCTGACTTTACTCGGGCTCTTTTATATTTTTATCCACATTAAATATATGTCAGGCATAAAAAAAACGCGCCTTCGACTCGACCTACATGGTGGTGCGGAACACAGTTCATTAACGATTCAATTTAAATGTATGACTGAAACGTAATTGAAGGCTTGAAGTCGCCTTCAGCCCACGTTGTCGATAAGTATTATATTTTTCTTAAGTTTTTATCGTTGCAAGAAAAACTGTTGCAATTATTCCGTGACCTTCTAACGCAAAATTTCACGTAGAATCCGAATTTCAACAAGTTAAATGTTCATCTTCCTTTTTTGATGAGTTTTTCTTGCATGCTACGGAGAGGATACGATGTGCATACTATAAAGATACGCTGTAGCGTATCCGTTCCGTTCATTCGGTCCGCTAGGGCCACTTTGAAAATATATCTGAAATTTTGTACCTTCATGTGGACGTAACTAAAAAAATGTGTTGCCTAATTTTATGTATCATAAATCAGTCAGGAGTGCCCGTTATGATACTTTTTCCAAGAAAAGTTGAGCATTTTTCGAACTTTATGGGGTAAATTTAAAAGTGTGATTTTTCCAATTGAAAATTGGAAAAATATTGAAAATGACGATTTAGAATTTCGAAATTTGCCGAATCAAGATCACCAAAGCTGGAATCTGCGTACCTTTATAAACGAGCAGCACTGAAACGGATCACTGAAACATTCAATCAGCAGTGTGAAATTATCTAATTCTTCTTATTGATCGTTATCATTATCCAGTATAATTTCGTCAATTTTAAGCGGTGTCTATTATCCTCAAACCAAACTGACAATAGTTTATGTAGGAGAAATACTATTGATGGCATGTGCCACACCTAAATACCTACCTTGCCGACCTCACTTTCTGAATTTTCCAAATTTTTTTCTGAACCTAAGAACTTTTTTTGTAAATAAAATATCGGGCTGAAACTTTGGAATATGTATGAGAAGATAATAAACAACGTTTACGTACTTTATTCGAGAAGGAATTTCGCAAAAAATGATTTTCGACGAAATTAAAACGGGGTGCTTTTTTTGTAATTTTTTGAACCTAATAACTTTTTTTATAAGTGAAATATCGGCTTCAAACTTTGAGAGATGGAAGAGCCGACAGTAAAGTACGTTTATGTACATCATTTGAGTATAAAAGATTGAAAAAGAAATATTCCAACTAAATGTGAACTCCAATAGCCAGTTCGGTCGGTATTTGCGATGGGCATGAAAATGCGACATCTAGCGGCCACTAAACGAAGCTCTATCAGCTGGCTCGTCTACACGATGTCAAAGATTGATGTTACAGAACCAACAAGAACCGCACTTCACTTGCTTTTAAAATTAGTTCCCAATATTTTTGTCTTACAACACTAAAACTCCTGAAACTGAATTGCTTTACTCGTTTGCACGTTACTCGCATGGCGTGCTAGGCACGCGGTGCGTGCAGGGTGCGAAGCACATGCGTCGCATTTTGTGAGGGACACGTATGTGCGAGGCGTATGCCTCGCAATTTGTGATGAGAATGGCGAATGATGACAATGAGGTTCATGATGCAAAACTAATCTTAGGTGGCAGCACCGAGCCGGGTACTAGACCCTCTGTCAATGAGATACGAGTTTCAATCAAAGAAATTTTATTAACAAGTATAAAGTACCATTTATACCTTGTAAACATAACAAAATATATTTTTCAAACTTTTTAAATTATATTTATCATATAGCATTTGTAAAAGGTTGATAAATCCTTTTCTGACTGTCACATGAAAAGTGAGGTTAGGTTTACCATATATCCCAATGTATGTATAATTCCCACTAAAAGTATAAATCACCTTCGCACGTAAGCACTAAGCATATATTTAAAGATTATTCATCCTTATATATTTAGTTATAAGCAACCGTACATCACGCACAATATTTTTTTCGTTTCATCGACAGAGGGTCTAGTACTCGGCTCGGTGCTGCCACCTACGATTAGTTTTGCATCACGAACCTCATCGTGCCTACTTTACTGACACGCGGTGAGTCTCACGTTCTGCGTGCACCAATGCTGCTTTCTCGACACACCGTGTGGAAATTTTGATTAGTAATTTAAAAGTATAAATAAACAAATTTAAAATATTTTTATCGGGTAAAATGGTTAATATTAATAATGCATAGGGCAGAACTTAATTTTTTGTTGTATCTTCCTAAAAAATAATTTTTTATCAACTTATATAAGTTGATGAAAAATTATTTTGGAAATTATTTTTTATTTTTTAATATCTATTTAATAAAATATAAAAGTCAAAATAAAAAAAATAAAGATTTTTTTTTTTTTTTAAATTGTTTTTTTTTTATTTTCCCTCCAGTCACCGACGCCATGTTGATTTAACCTCAGTACCAGCGGGCCCTCAGAGGTAACCCCCCATCCCTCACCAACCTGGCACTTGACTGATGGTGGTCAACGTCGCGGTTTCTTCGTTTTTCATTTGTGATGTGGTTACTTTTTATAAGTTGTCTTAGTACGCGACCCCGACGGATATTTCTGGAGAATTTCAAAAATTAAATTGTTGAAAGAAATTCCAGTCATATTACTCCACTCCCTGCTCGTATTATTTCTGTGGCAAGTAAATAAAAAAAAATGTAACCTCAATTCTATTGTTCACACCAGGACATGAGAATGAAAACTCTGTAAAGGCCATTTGAATTTGGCTCGAAAAATCATATTATTGTTATTATTCATGATTCAGTGCCAAGTTCAAATGGTATTTTTCGAGTTATCATTTTCATTTCTGCAACTTAATGTAAAAATCATTTTACTCGCACTATGTGCTCGCATTTTACCCGCACTCATGTGACTCGCACGCCGTGCGAGGCTTATGCGACCACATGGAAGACACATCTGCGTGGTGATATGAACTCACGTTATGCGACCTTATCCGCACGCGTGCGACCCATAATTCTCGCACTGTGCAGGCATTTTGTTATCTGGGCAGTAATGTTAATAATTGTGGACAATATATGCATGTTGTAAGTCTTTCAAATGCGTCACAAGAACCTAACCTATGAGCATTTTCACAACAATATTTTTTTGCTATAATCTGCCAACGCATTGTACGATCTGAATACTTATTATACCGTTATTATACTTTGAAATTGAAACAATATATTTCATCAGCTTCTATGCATGACACCACTTTTAATAACTCTCCCGAATGCGAGTTTCATATTTTGCCCTGGAGAATAATATGGGAATGGACTAAGAAAATTAGAATTTGCATTGTCCACCAAATACTTGAATTTTCAAGCCTAAAAAGGTGATTTTTTTAGACGACAGGTAAACTTTCAACCCGAAAAGTTGAATGTGCGACAAAAAAGTTCATCTTCAGCCAAGAGAGATAAATTTAAAACTAAGAAATATGATTTTTCTGTCATAAAAGGTGAACTTTCAATGCAAAAGAACGAATTTTCTACAAAGCAGTTGAATTTTCGAATAGCTAAGATCAATTTAACAAAATAGTTGAAGTTTCAACAAAATATTTGAATTTTTACCACAAGACAAATTTTCAGTAGATTCATAAATTTTTAACCAAATAGTTGAATTTTCAAATAAAAAAGTGGTTTAAAACCAACAATAAAATAGTTATATTTTCACTTTAAAAAAAATGGTACTCTACAATAAAAAAATCAATGATCAACCCGTTGGATTCAACGAAAAAAGACGAATATTGAACAAAATAGTTGATAAAATAATTGTTATAGAATCCATTTGAAATCAAGCAGATTGTACACGTGAAATCGCAGAATCTCAAGGAGACGAAATAGGCTTTTTTCAGAGCATTTAACGAACCCCGTCTCGACTGTCTTCATCTAACAACGCCAAAAAAAATTTTAATTAATAAAAATCACAAGAAACGCATTTAAAAGACTGTAGTAAAGATCCTTATAACCACATAAATATCTGACAACCCTCAAGAACTACCCCTACCACGTTTAACGTACCCCGTCTTAACTGACTTCATCTAAAATCACCAAAAAATTTAAAAAGAATAATAATCACGAGAAACGCATTTCCAAGAATATATTAAATATACTTATATCCACAGAAATATCCATCAACACTCAAGAACCACCCCTACTACATTTAACGAACCCCGTCTCGACTGCCCTCATCTAACATCGCCAAAAAAATTTTAAATCAATAAAAATCACAAGAAACGCATTTAAAAGACTGTAGTAAATATCCTTATAACCACATAAATATCTAACAACCCTCAAGAACTACCCCTACCACATTTAACGTACCCCGTCTCAACTGACTTCATTTAAAATCGCCAAAAAATTTAAAAAGAATAATAATCACAAGAAACGCATTTCCAAGAATATATTAAATATATTTATATTCACAGAAATATCCATCATCACTCAAGAACTACCCCTACCACATTTAAAGAATCCAATCTCGGCAGCCTTCATCTAAAAATCCAAAAAAAATTTCGAATTCATAATAATCGCAAGAAACGCATTCCCCAGACTTCAGTTAATATTCTTCTGACCGAAGTAGTTTAATTTCGTATAGATAATTCTTGTCTACAGTCTTGGAAATGCGTTTCTTGTGATTATTATTCTTTTAAAATTTTTTGGCGATTTTAGATGAAGGCAGTCGAGACGGGGTTCGTTAAATGTGGTAGGGGTAGTTCTTGAGGGTTGATGGATATTTCTGTGGATATAAGTATATTTAATATATTCTTGGGAATGCGTTACTTGTGATTATTATTCTTTTAAAAAATTTTTGCGATTTTAGATGAAGTCAGTTGCGACGGGGTTCCTTAAATGTGGTAGGGGTAGTTCATGAGGGTTGTTGGATATTTCTGTGGTTATAAGGACTTTCACTACAGTCTTGGAAATGCTTTTCTTGTGATTATTGTTCTTTTTAAAGTTTTCGGTGATTTTAGATGAAGTCAGTCTGGACGGGGTTCGTTAAATGTGGTAGGGGTAGTTTTTGGAGGTTGTGAATATTACTGCGGTAAAAATAATATTAGTTATAGTCTTGGGAATGAGTTTGTTGTAATAATTATTATTTCTTAATTTTTTGCGGGTTTAATTGAAGGCACTGCAGACTGTTTTCTTTAAATGTTCTATGACAGGGGTAGTTTTGGAAATCGGAATAATACGTATCGCCCAGTTTCCTCTGAAAAAAGCCTATTTCGTCTCCTTGAGATTCTGCGATTTCACGTGTACAATCTGCTTGATTTGAAATGGATTCTATAATTCCAGTACCATTTTTTTCAAAGTGAAAATTTAACTATTTTATTGTTGGTTTTGAACCACTTTGTTATTTGAAAATTCAACTATTTGGTTAAAAATTTATGAATTTACTGAAAATTTGTCTTGTGGTAAAAAATTTTAATATTTTGTTGAAACTTCAACTATTTTGTTAAATTGATCTTAGCTATTCGAAAATTCAACTGCTTTGTAGAAAATTCGATCTTGTGCATTGAAAGTTCACATTTTATGACAGAAAAATCATATTTCTTAGTTTTGAATTTATCTCTCTTGGCTGAAGATGAACTTTTTTGTCGCACATTCAACTTTTCGGGTTGAAAGTTTACCTGTCGTCTAAAAAAATCATCTTTTTAGGCTTGAAAATTCAAGTATTTGGTGGACAATGCAAATTCTAATTTTTTTAATCCATTCCCATATTATTCTCCAGGGCAAAATATGAAACTCGCATTCGGGAGAGTTATTAAAAGTGGTGTCATGCATAGAAGCTGATGAAATATATTGTTTCAATTTGAAAGTATAATAACGGTATAATAAGTATTCAGATCGTACGATGCGTTGGCAGATTATAGCAAAAAAATATTGTTGTGAAAATGCTCATAGGTTAGGTTCTTGTGTCGTATTTGAAAGACTTACAACATGCATATATTGTCCACAATTATTAACATTACTGTTGTCAATTATTTTTTTGGAGTAAAGCAATTCAGTTTCAGGAGTTTTAGTGTTGTAAGACAAAAATATTGGGAACTAATTTTAAAAGCAAGTGAAGTGCGGTTCTTGTTGGTTCTGTAACGAAATACAAACAAAAAAAACTTTGCCAGTGAATGTTACGATTTCAATACTTACGTAATTCAACATTGAAACAACATATTTCACTCACCTTTTATGCTGGACACAACTTTTAAAAAATATTATTGTAAGAACACCACATCATCAATCTTTGACATCGTGTAGACGAACCAGCTGATAGGGCTTCGTTTAGTGGCCGCTAGACGTCGCATTTTCATGCCCATCGCAAATACCGACCGAACTGGCTATTGGAGTTGACATTTAGTTGGAATATTTCTTTTTGCATTTTTTATACTCAAATGATGTACATAAACGTACTTTACTGTCCGCTCCTCGATTTCTCAAAGTTTGAAGCCGATATTTCACTTATAGAAAAAGTTCTTAGGTTCAAAAAATTACAAAAAAGCACCCCGTTTTAATTTCATCGAAAACCATTTTTTGCGAAATTCCTCCTCAAATAAAGTACGTAAACGTTGTTTATTGTCTTCTCATACATATTCCAAAGTTTCAGCCCAAAATTTTATTTACAAAAAAAGTTCTTAGGTTCAGAAAAAAATTTGGAAAATCGAGAAAGTGAGGTCGGCAAGGTAGGTATTTAGGTATGTCACATGCCCTTAAAACAAATAAAATATTGGAGCAAAAAATTTTGTAAGGCTAAATATTATGAGACACAAGAATAAACAAAAATTATTTGAGCAAGATATTTTGAGCAAAAAGATTCATAGGGAAAACTATTACGGCAATAAAATAAAAAATTGGAGCAAAATATATTATGAGACACAAAAATAACACAAACTATTGGAGGTAAACGTTTCGTATGGTAAAATGTTAGGAGAGAGAAGAATAAAATAAATTATCATGCAAGCCATTATGGATAGAAATATATAGGTATCACGTAAAATACTGTATATTGTATTAATAAACTAGTAAAGTAAAAAAAAATAACAAGTTTTGTTTTCATTTCTACTAATTCTTATTACACTGGCCTTATTACTAATATTAAACAGCATTTTCTTTCAGAATCTTTCAGAATTTATCAGAAAGTGTCCCGGCGGTGTCTTTCCGTTCTTTTCCGATCTTTTCCGAAACTGTCCCGCGCACATTTTTTTCAGTTTCTATCAGATTTTATCAGATCAGATAAACATTTTAAATTAAAATGTATTGAAGGATTAGAAAGTAAAAAATTATTAATTTAATAAATTTCGAAATTTTATTAATTGAATAATTTTTGCAAAATTATAACTGTTTATTAATTTGGATAGGAAGTTATTCAAAGAAATTTTTGATGAAAGGAATTATTTTTTGCACCTTGAAGAAACAATTATTTTTGTTTTTGCAAATTATTAATTTTTTAATAATCATAATTTGCAAAAACAAAATAATATATATTTGTTATTAATAATTAAAAAAATATAAATTAAATAATTAGAAAAATAATTAGTTAATAATAATATATTATTATTATAATGTTTTTAATAATAATAATTTGCGAAAACAAAACAATGGCTTAAACAAGGTTTAAAAATAATTCCTCTTATCCCAAATTTTTTCAATAATATCGTATGAAAATTATTGAACAGTCAATTAAAATTATGAAAATCTCGTGGTAACCAATAAAACCATATATCGTGCATTTAAAATGTGTACATATATGTGGCAGATCGCCGTTGCTTATGTTAATATATTTGAAATAGATTTAATGTTTTTTTTATTAATTTAAAATTCAAAGGCAATAAAAAATTACAAATATAGTTTGAATTTTCAAAATACAAACCATATTTGTCATTTTCAATTTTGTATTGCTTTAACTTCAAATCAATGTAAAAAACAATTATAGAATAAAAAATAATTGTGTATTGAATAATCAGTACGAGTGACGAGCACGAGTGAACGACTGTTCACAGCTCTATTGAAACTCGATGAGAAGAATCCTCAGGTCATCGCAGTCCCACTGCTATATAGATACATACAATACTGCTTGTCTCTCTATTGACTATTCCGAGCTTTATCATCCTACCCCCTGCGCCATAAATTATGATTTTAGTGTAAGAATTAATTTTACCGCAAGGCGATTTTCCAGCTACCTGGTAATTTGGTCTGCTGTTATATGCATTTTACGTAAAATACATATTATATCATTATTCATGAGGAATACTGAAGCAGTCATGAGAGTGTACTGTATTCATCCAAATTTTCAGACTATCTAGTTTTTAACGGATCTTTACGTTTCGGCACTCACAGAGTCCGAAAATTAGAAAATGCTAAAGACATTTTTAATTTCGATGAAAATTAAAAAAAGTATGTACTTCTCAACATTTTGAAAATTTTCAGAAAATAGGAAAAAATATTTTTCTGACAGATTAGGACATTTCCATTACATTTTTTGCCAGATATTGAATTTATTTCTAAACTATAATGATGAAATTTTTGGATTATACCAAAATTAAAAAAGTTAAAGCATTTTCAAAATTTAAAATGAAATTTTCGAAAGTTTTTTGAACATTTTTGTCAAAGTTTCTGGTACATGCCGAAAATACTTGTCAATCATTTTAATGTTATTTTTAATTTCGATAAAAATTAAAAAAGTTACATGCTTTAAACGTGCCCACGTAGAAGCCTCAATGCATCTATATAGTATCTATATAATCGATTTGCATACAGAATTAAAAACGTACCATTTTTAAAGTTGATATCATGAATCATATAACTCAGAATACATAAAAAAAATAAAAATACATTGTCTATGAGCGGACATGTCTCAAATTTGCAAAACGTGCCCGCCTAAAAACCTCAATGCACATATACGATCGAAAATTCATCCACTGAGAAAAACAATTTTTGGATCCAAAAAAATGCATTTCTTTGATTCCATTTATTTGATTTAAAAAAACCGTTCACTTACTTGTACTGAATATTGCTTAAAAGCAACAAAATCATGCATTGATTCAAAGAAATCATTTCTTTCGGTGCCATTTCTTTAAAATAAAGAAATATTTTTTGGTCTCAGAATATGAGATAATTAACTCAAGGAATTGATATCTTTAAAACTAAAAACCTAGTTTCCGTGAATCTCGCTTTCGCATCCAAAGAAATATTTCTTTAGTTCAATAATTTTGAGCCTTTAAATTAAAAAACATTCTATTTGAAATAAGTAATTCATCGATGCGTGAAATAAATATTTTGGTTTCTTTGAAGCAAAGAAATATTGAAATAAATGAAAGCAATATTAATTAAGTGAAAGTGATATTTCTTTCATATAAGGGAATTGATACTGTTGTTTTAATAGAACATGCCATTAGTCCAATAAAGTAATTTGTTCACTTAAGTAATAATTCATTCACTTGGAAGATAGGGTAGGGTGGGGCGAGATGAGCATAGGGGGTAAGATGAACCACTCAATTTTCTCGCCATCTATAATTTCTTTCGTAACTGTTCTTTGCACTAATATCACGAAGAATGTTATCAAACTTCTTTTTAAAAAATTTTCGCCTAATGTTTAATAAATTGGAAAATAACGAAAATAAAAATTTTAAGACCTGTATTCTGCTACTTTTCATTTGTTTAGAAAGTCCAAGAATCACACAAAATCACATATTAGATGTTTTTCCAGTGGTTATTTAGATAGCTTATTTATTAAACCTTAAGTTTTCAACAGATTTTTATATAATTGTAAAACAGAAATAGGTGAAATTTGGATTTTACTGGCAAGTGTCATATGGGGCGGAATG
>CAKNWW010277996.1:0-10120 GCA_932074435.1 Andricus kollari
GGGGGAGAAGGTGAGCTGGTCGAGGGAGGCGATAGATAGGTATAAGGAGCAGTTAGGAAAGTTAAACTTTGAAGGGGAGTCGGTGGAAGGTATGGTGGGATAGGGAATGTAAAAAGATGAAAAGGAAGGTGAAGAGGAAGTACAAGAAGTGGAAGGAGGGCACAGCGAAAAGGGAGGAGTACGTAGAAATGAGGAAGGAGGGAATTTTTCAAACAATCATTTCAGGGCTCAGATTCAAGGAAGAGGGACGGTGGGAGTAGAAGAACGCTGGAGGCAGGGATGGAAGAGTTGGATGATGAGGAGATAGAGAAACAGATAGGTAAGTTAAAAAGGTCAAAAGCAGCAGGGCTGGATGGGGTAGAGAACGAATCATGGCTGTTTAGTACACAAGAGGTTAGGGAGAGGCTGAAGGAGGTGGTGAAGAAAGTATGGAGGGGGGAGGGATTCCCAGGAGGATGGAGAGAAGGGTTAATAGTCCCACTGTATAAGAAAGGAGATAGAAATATACAGGAAAATTATAGAGGGATTACGCTAATGAATACGGCGTATAAAGTATACGCGATGGTGGTGGCGGAGAGGCTGCGGAAGGATGTCGAGGGGAAAGGAATATTGCCGAAGACGCAGGCGGGCTTTAGGGCGGGTAGAAGTACTATCAACAATATCTTCGTTGTGCAGCACGTGGTGGATAGAAAATTAGCGAAGAAGGGGTCGAGACTGTACGCGTTTTTCGTAGATCTCAAAGGCGCGTTTCCTTCGGTGGATAGGGGTAGGTTATCGGAGGCGATGGAGGATAGGGGAGTGGAGAGGGGCCTGATCGAGAGGGTAAGGGAGATATATGAAGAGGCCAAAGATAAAGTAAGGGGAGGGGATTTCGGAGGGATTCTGGATGGATAGAGGGTTAAGGCAAGGATGTCCGCTTAGCCCAATGCTTTTTGGTAGGAGGGGTTAGAATTTGGTCACTGGCGTATGCAGATGACATAGTGTTGCTGGTAAAGAGCGAGGAGTACTTAAAGGAGATGATGAAGAGGTTGAGAAGGTACCTGGATAAGAGCAGGTTAGAGCTGAATGCAGAAAAGTCTAAGGTTATGGTGTTCAGGAAAGGCGGTGGGAGGGATAAGGAAGGGGAGTGGAGGTGGAAGGGAGAGGCGGTGCAGGAGGTGAAAGAGTTTGTGTACCTGGGATTCGTGTTTCGGAGGAATGGGGGAGTGGATGGTTACATAAAAGAGAGAGTTAGGAGGACAAATGTGGTGATGAGGCAGGACTGGGGGTTGGGAAAGAAGTTACACGCAGATGATTTTGTAAGGAGAATGAAATTGTTTGATTCGCTAGTGATGAGTGTGTTATTGTATGGCGTAGAGGTATGGGGGTGGAAGGAAAGTGAAGAGGTAAATAGGACACAGGAGAGGTATGTAAAGTGGACATTGGGGTTGGCAAGGAACACGCCTAATTATATTGTCAGGAGGGAGACGGGGAGAACGAGTATAGGGATTATAGCTGGGAGTCGGGCGTGTAAATATGAGGAGAAATTTTCGGAAGAGGGGGGAAGTAAGCTGGTTAGAGAGTGTTGGTGGGAGAAGGAGAACAGGAGAGGGGGTGGGAGGATAGAGGCTGAAAGGGAAAGGTATTTTAGAGCGAATGGACTACAGATGGATGAAGTGAGTAGGATGCATGAGGAAGGAAGGAGGGTATATGAGGTGGTTAAGAAAAAGGGCATGGAGAGAGAGAAGACAGCAGGGGAAGAGAGAATAAGAGAGTCAAGGTTTAACGGGAACTATGTGTGGATTATGCCAAGGGCGAGAGCGCAATATTTGTGTGAGAAAGGAGAGAAAGGAAGTCAGGAGCTTATAGCGAGGATGAGATGTGGGTGCATGGAGGATTTTAATAGATTCCGGCTCTTTTGGGAAAAGAGGATGTGTCAAATGTGTGGGAAGGGGTATGCAAAAGTGGAGCACTGGCTGGAGGAGTGTGTAAAGGTGGAAAGGAGTGGAATGAGAATGGAGGGATTGATGCATGAAAGGGGGGACAAAAGGGCAGTAGCATGGGTGAAGGGAGTGTTGGGTAGCATGGAGAAGAAGAGAAGGAAGGAGGAAGAGGAATGGAGAAGGAAAGATTGTAAATAAGAGAGGAAGTAGATATAAGTAGGATGTAAATATTGTAAATAGTAGATAAGCACGAGGTAATAGACGCGGAAGCGAGAGAGTAGGGACATGCGAGCGAGGCGAAGCGAGGCGAGGAAGGCAAGGCGATAAGAGCTTGCGATTCTAGAGATGAGGTATGGATGTATGTTAGTTTTAAGGCTTAGATTAAGGAAAATTATGTAAAAATGGAAAGTGTAAGCAAGTCAATTTTTTAAGGCCAACAGGCTGAAGAATAAACGTTTATACAGTTTGAGGTTAGAGCTTGAGTGCAACAGCTTTAAACCAAATTTATCTAATTTTTGTATATTTAGCCTAAAATACTTGTACGTCATCAAGCTTTAATATAATTGCACCAAAACTTAAATTGAAATTGGTATGCAGGAGCAGGTGTCATATACGATCCCAGGGTCATATATGTATCGGGGTCATAAATGTACCAGGGGTACCCACATCTATTTTTTGATATCCATGAATCTTTTGGTGGGTGCTGAGGGTACCAGTCCACAACTTTTCTTGTCCCAGACGTTTTGAGTTTCCAAATAAAAATTTTGGGCCACCCCTACTGTTTAGGGTAGGAATTATTTCGTCCTGTCGTTGGATTAAAGATAGAATATTGCTTCCTTTCTTGAAAAATTGAGGGGGGGGTGTCGCCTATGAGGGTGGCGTTCATAAAAAACCTTTTTAATATTCCAGTTTCCACATATGAAGGGGAAGGTTCTAGCTTTAATTTGAGACCTCTTACAAATGTCTAGCACGTCCCGTTTCCGTGCCATGAATTTAAAAAAGGCAAAATCGCGTTTTAGGGGCTTCAACCCCTCCCTTCGGAAAATTGTGTATAGAAAAATTCCAATTGAAATTAAATATTAAGTTGAGAATTGAAGTAAGTACAGGAGACGCAATACTTATTTCGCGGATTGAATTTTGAAAGAATGAGTGTTGAAAGAACGAGCGCAGAGAATGAGTATTGAGTGAGTGAGTATTGAGAGAATGAGTTTTGAGACCCGGCAACATTTATATATTGAAAATATCGTATACTCAAAAGAGTATTGATTGCCCTTGATCCTTACAGTTATTTCTGTTTCACGGTGTGTGGAAAAATCTCGTCTGATCGGTTGTTACCATCTTAGATGGTAATACAGATGCCTTGTATCATTTATTTTAATTAATGCCAAAAGTTTATAAATTGCATTGCATTCCATCAACAATTTATCAGTGATGGAATCCACATAGCAATTAAGTTGCATGTTGGGTCTGACCAGATGATAATAATGTCACTTGCCCTATTGAGGTCGCTCCAGTTGTATCCGTGTGTGCTTACCAAATGTGCGCTTGACTTTTAGTAATTTTGGGTTGACAAATTTGGCTAGAATTGGCGAAATTTGAAAAAAAATCAAGCTTAGCGTGTATTAAAGTATCTGATGCTACGTTTATAAACTAGATATAACCTTATTTGGGATTTTTTTAGATTTCTTATTTTAAATATAACCTTCTTTTATCCACAAAAAAGTCACTTTAGCAGAATTAATTTTTTTAATATTTCCATGAACCTTAAAAAAAAACTGTTTACTCCCTAGATATTTTCTTGTACCACAAGCCATTATTTATCTACAGCCTTATAAACAATGCATTTTTTATTAACGTACGTTCCCCTACAGGCCCTAATCTTAATGGTATTCTCAATCACATTTGTTTTACCTTACTGACCATAATTATCTTGGATAGCATTTTCAGTTCCTTACCTTTATTGTTAATAATAATAATAATGATTTTAAAGATTAGCTGGTTTAGGCCTGATAATATCTTCTTCTTCGAAGACCGAACAGTCGAAGACCTCACTTCGACTGTTTGGACAATACTCATACGCGTTTCACGCTCTCGACCGGTTATTCGATCCGGGTCTTCAATTGTTTAATTTCAGTGTCTACCTATCAAATAATGTATTGTATATTCTCATTGATTGCGCCCACGACCCTACGGTATTCGTGCTCAAATATTTATTTCTCCGACTCAGCTTGTTTGTGCAATTACCTTATTAATTATTCATACTTCAATTAAGAGTTGGAAAAAATATCTTCTTTATACCCCAGATTTTACCCGAACTATTATTTAACTTCAAAACTTCGAGAATTGAACAATTTTAAATAGAATAAAGAAAAAGAAAGTACTTTTAAAATAAAATATTTTATTACAATTTGAATTTCTAAGCGATTTTAAGAATTTTGATTATGTTATTTCAAGACCTTGAAGTAAAAATATTGTTAATTTAAAGTAAAAGTGAAATTTCAGCACATTGTCATACAGTTTGCAATGCTAAACTCAAAATAACCCAGCATTGCGGTACAGGATTTAACTAATAGCATTATTCTAGTTGAAAATCATAAAATTATCATTTAAGCAACAGGCTTATTTGTAAATTTTATTAAGGTTACAAGTTTCTAAAGACCCAGGTAAATATTTTTATTAGGGTTAAGAATTTATAATATTAATTGCAAGGCGAGCTCAGTAATTGTCCTTCGATGCGTTTTTCAGGTTTATACTTTATAATTTATATAATTGTCTACATAAAAAAACGGAAGACTTAAAATTTAATTTATTTCAACTTAAAGTCCTTAAGAATTAACAATAACAAATTTAATATTTCAAACTTAGACACGTAATTTATTCTAATTATAAGACAACTAAAAGAAGACAGATTCGAAATGATCCTTTGAAAATAATAGGCCTTCCAATTTGGGATTGTTCTTTTTCCAAATAAAATAAAATAAATTCTCAGAATAAAGCTATACAAATTAATGATTTAATACTGAAAAATTCAAAATTTTATTATTTTTAATTCGAATCTTTAATGTTGCAATTGTAAAAATTGCAAATTTAGAAAAGTAGAAAACCTGAAAAATTTAACAGATTTAAATTTAAGGCAATCAATATTTAAAAATTCCATACATAATAATTAGAAACTGTATTTCAATAATAAGAGAATTTTATGCAGGGGTTTTAAAATTCAACAATTTCAATTTAAAAGCTGATACTTTTTTATTGTCATTTAAACTGCTCTCGATTAATTCATAAACAGAAAAAACATACAGAAAGTTATAAATTAAATTTTTCAAATTTAAGTGAACTCTACAAAATAAAATTCCAAATTTTTAAATAATTAACTATTTGGACAATACTAATTATTTTACTTTACTATTCATACTTGAATTTCAAGTTTAAACAATAGTTAGTAAATTGAATTAAGTCTTGTAATTAAAAAAATTGCATTGAGTGGACTTTGAATATGCGCGTAAAATTAATGCTTGAAGTCGTGTCCATTCAAAAAGCCTAAACCCCTTAAGGGCATGTGATACTTCAATCGGGTTCAGTTCCCCCGGGTTTTTGTCCACAAAACTTAAAAATTTTTTAAACTGGATTCGGATATGCTATGAAATAGAATAAAGGACGTCCCCGAACTCTTTTTTTAAGGGATAATAGCAAAAAAATATATTCTGTTGAATAAAATCTTTCTGTATATGCACTATTTGGAGGTTAGGATCGGTTGTCAATTCTCTGTCATTCTGATAATGTCGGCATCTGCTGTACTGAGTGGCGTAGAGGGCGTCCTAACGAGCATAAATTACATTATTTATGAAATATACTTTTTGGATTGCATACAAACAAGCTTAGTTCCGGGACATTAGTTACTATGTTTTATTACTTGTCCTAAGTTTTCGACCAAAAATATTGTGTAGTTTGGCAGTAAAGCTGCAGGGAGACACATAACCTCAAAATACACACATATTAATCAAATTTAGCAAAATAACATTTTTTAAATTATTCCACAACAGAAGAGTTTGGGGACGTCCGTTAGCATGTTCGCTATCATTCCAAAAATTTTTAAGGCAAAATCTTTATTATTGTAGGAAAAAGCTGGGGGAACCTAACACTGCTAAAATCGATAATTTTTTAAGTATCACATGCCCTTAAAATAGAATAATTTTCCATAAAAATAATAAACAATATGGAAAATACAAAATAAAATTTATTTTTTCGTCAAATTTACGGATATAATCATATTCCTCTTGTAAATGTGCGCAATTTTCATGCATTGCGATTTTCTCTAAAATCAATATTTTGAAAGTTCTTGTATTATTTTCTTTAAAGGGTTCCTGAATATATATTATCCGTTAGGTTTTAGGGAAAATTTCAATGGATAAAAAATATGCAGATTTATGTTGCATATTGTCCTTATTGTTGGCAATATGTGAATATTATTGTGGTTTATAAATTATCTCATATTATAGAGGAAACGAAGAATAATTCAAACAATTTTATTTAAAATCACTTATTTCCATTAATGTAAGAGATAATCTCTATAAAAAAAATCTTTAACGCCGTTCGGATAGGACTAATTATACAGGGGGGGGCTTCAGTTTTAAAATGGATGAATTTTCAACTAATCTGTCTGGTTGAAAATTAATCTTGTTTGGTTGAGGAATCAACTATTTTGTTGGAAATTGGTATTCTTTGTTGAATTAAACTATTTTTTATATAAAATAAATAAATTTTTTGGTTGAAAATTGAACTAATTGTTCGAAGGTTGAACTGCAAGTTCATCTGTTAAGTTGAAAGTTCTTTTTTTTTTTAATTAATTTTTTGAACTGAAAATTGAACTATTTTGGTGAAAATTGATCTTTTTAAATTGAAAATTCAACTACTTGGATTCACATTTTTGGTTGGAAATGTAACTATTTTGTTGGAAATTCGTTACTTTTTGTTTCGAATTAATTTTTAACTGGACATTTAATTATACCATTTCCGGTTCAAGATTTATCTTTTTTGGTTGAAAAATATTAACTAATCTTTTTTAATTGAAATTTCCACATTTTTGGGAAAAAATGCAACTTGGATGAACTGTTTTTTTGTTTTTCGACTGAAAAATCTTTTTTGTTTTTTTTTTTTCTTCAAATTGTCTCTTTGGTAGTAATCTATTTTGGTAGAAATGTATTTTTTTTTTTGGTTTGAAATGCAACTATTACATTTATTGTTGGGAATTCATTTTTGTAGGTAGAGAATTAAACTATTTCGTTGAAAATTAAATTATTTTTTTGAAAATTAACTATTTTGTTGAACATTAATTTTTATATTTTGATATATTTGGTTAAAAGTCAACTATTTTGTAGAATTACTTAATTGGTTAGAGAATTCAGAACGGAAATCTGATAGATCTGGTGTTCGAATCCCGGCGGGGCTAGAGAGATTTTTTTCACAACATTAAAAAAGTTGTGTTTCACAACTTTAATAATCAATATTTTAAATATTGATTATCGACCATGTAGACAAAAAAAACATTAACATCATATTAATTATTTTGTAGAAAATTCGTTTTTTTTTTGCTTAAAAGTTTAACTACTTGGTTGTAAATGCAACTTTGTGTTTAAATTTTTTTTATGTAAAAAATTTATCTTTCTTGATTGAAAATTAAATTTTTGGTTAAAAATTCATCTTTTCGGATTTAAAATTCAACTTTTTTCTGAAACATTCTACTTTTTAGATGGAAAATTCAACTATTTGGTTGAAAATTCTTCTTTGTAGGTTGAGAATGAACAAATTTGTTTAAAAATTTATTTATTTGGTTGAAAATTCAACTATTTTGATAAAAGTAATATATTTTGGTCTAAAGTTGAACTGTGTATTAAAAAATTCGTTCATCAGGATTGTAAATTCATCTTTTATTGTAGAGAAGTCATCTTTTTTGGTTAAAATACATAACTAAATTAAAAAATGTTTAATTTTAATCTGATATTGTTTTATCCTGTATATAAAAGAGTCCGCGTAAAAAATGTTGCTTGATAAAAATGCTGGTCTTTAAATATTAATGGCCAGGGAAAATGAAAATTTGGTCCGAGAAAAAATTGGGAAGAGCAAGGGAATTTTGAAATTAAAGTCCCTACCCCCCTGTATATTTAGTGCACCCCGCACGGTGTTGCAGATTTCATAGAGAATATCTCTTAAATTAATCGAGATAAATGATTTTAAATACAGGTGTACAAATTCTTCTTCGTTTCCTCTACAATTTGAGATGAGTTATATACCACAATAATCTTCACATATTGCCAACCCTAAAATCAAGAGGATAATATATATTGAGTAACCCTTCAAAAAAATTAATAACTTTCAAAATATTGAAATTCCTGAAAATCGCAATGCATGAAAATTGTGCACATTTACAAGAGGAATAATAGTATATCGGTAAATTTGACCAAAAAAAAAATTGTTTTATTTTCCATATTGTTGGTTTTATGTTAAGATGATTATAGCTCATAAATTATCTAAAATTATAGTAAAAAAGAAGAGGAATTCAAAGACCTATATTAAAAATCACTCATATTTATTAATTTGAGAGATATTTTCTGTTAAAGCTTAAACGCCGTTTGGGGAGAACTAAATATACGCCGATTTGTCTAAAATGTATACAGCCATATTTAAATTATTATTATTTATTATTTAGCTTATAAATCATCTAAAATTATAGTCAAAACAAAGGCCTATATTAAAAATACTTATATTTATTAATTTGAGAGTATGTATGTATGTATATTTAATCTCTCCTATTTACGGGTTTGAGGGCCTCCGCTCCCTGTACATATATTTACATTTCAACCTTAATGCTAACTTAACCGCTGCTTATATTCTACTTCTTCGACTTACTTATAATATTAACAATAAAATTAATGCTAATATTTCTAAAAAGAGCCATCTTCCAGGGCTTCCGTTTCCTGTTACCATCAAAACACATTTTTCCCGATTTTGAAACAAAAATGTTTCTTTCTATCTTCCTTCAATAGGATCAACCGTTTGGCTCTGCCCTGTTCCCTTGCTTTCTCTCAATTCTTCCAGTTTCTTCATCCACATCACTCCCTGTCCATTACCATCCAAAATCCATCTTACACACTCATCCACACTCAACTGTCCATCTTCCTCTCCTGTACATCTCTCTCACACATGTGTCCATGACTCTATTTCGTATCCACATACTCTACACAGATTGTCCTCTTCATTCATCCAGTATCTTCAAGCTCTCACTCCTTCTCCCATTCTAAACCGTATCATCCTATTCCACTTTTCTTACTTTTTTATTTTTTGCAAATATTCTGGTTCCGTCAACCCTTTGACCATCATGTACCATCTATTGTACCTCGAATCCATAATCTTTCTCCATCTCTCTTCTCCTTGTCTTACTAACAGCTCTAATTCTATGTTCTGCCAATCCACTACTCCTTGTATATCACAAACCCTCCTCATTTTTTTCCTTTCTTCCTCCCATTTCGAATTTCCCAAATTGCCTCTCGTCTCCTTGTCCCGAACTTCGATCAAGCAAGCTTGTGCTATTCTGCTCCCCTCTCCCCTTTTCAGCTTCTCTTCAAACCTCCAAGCTCTCTTAATTTGTCTAGTTATCATTTTTTCCCTCCCTAATTCTTCCCTTAACATGTATCCTGGGCAACTTCAACTAACCCCCATTACCCATCTCAGAAATCTCTCATGCATGCTTTTCACTTTCTTATGTTCCTTCCATCCCCAGACCTCCACTCCATAACACAATACCGCCCAAACCAGCGCATGAAACAACCAAACCCGCATTCTCCAATCATCATTGAACCTTCTCTTTCCTATACCCCATACTTGGCCCATTACTTTACTCGCACATTCGATTCTTTTCCTCACCTGCACCTCGTTTCCGCCTCCTGCCTCAAACCAAAAACCTAAGTAACAGAACTCCTCCACTCTTTCCACTGTTTGTCCGTTTATCTTCCAAACGTAACCTATTTTGGTCTTTCTGCTTCTGAATCACATCACCTTCGTCTTCCCTACGTTCACCGTCAGTTCTTTTGTTCCCACATACTCCTCGAAAATTCTGATCATTAAGTTCATCCCCTTTTCATCGTCTGCTAACAAAACTACGTCGTCCGCGTATACTAGAGAGTATAGTTTGCTGTTACCCA
>CAKNWW010277998.1:0-13880 GCA_932074435.1 Andricus kollari
ACCATTTTTTTCAAAAATGTTTGTTTTCTCAAATTATGTTCTAGTTTTTTAATTAAAATTCCTTTTTCTCATAATTTTTTAAAAATATTTCGTTGAAAACTGTAGTAATAAGCTTTTTTAAATTTTGGATCCTACGGTCCCGGTAGATTCTCCTCCGCGTCAGTGGGTAATTTATTAAAAAAAAAGAGGCCCGAAGAGCGGGAAGCCTTGAATTGAGTACTTTTACATGGCGTCATGGGAATATGTCTCAAGCCGTTTTCGAGAAAATATTATAAACGTAAAAGTCATAAACGTAAAAATAGTAATATTTCTCAAGTGTAGAATCTGTTTTCTCAATCATGTTACATTCTTTTGTCGATTAACGAACTTTCAGTTTTACGAAATGAAATAAAATAGCCTAAATGTCAGGTTAGTGGTAATCTAACCTTAAATTTCGGACAGGTGCTTGTATTTCGTGAAACTGAAAGGTCTTCAACCGATATAAGGATCAAGAAACAGAATTCCGCAAATGCATTCTACACTTGAAAAGATTACTATGCAGACCTTTATAACTTACCCCCACGTTTCGGAGATTTTCTCCAAAATGTCATATGCAGTTGCAGTACTATGCACTAACCTTCCTGACGGCTGGCATTTCCATCTATCGACGTCATGCCACAAAACTCACTATTTCGCAAAATATTTGCGTCCTTTTTTGATTCTATATTTTGATTGATTGTTAGTTGGCGAATCGTCGTATGGCAACAAAAACACTAACGCCAACAAAGACTAACGGACCGCGACTTTTTAAACTGCGCAATAAGCCGGATATCCACTCGCCTGAACCGCTCCATATGTTGCGCAATATATGTAATCGACAGAGTAGTCGCGCTCTCGGCCCTTCCGAGGCGAGAGTCGCAACCGTCTTTCGCCCTACGCGCTGAGAAACTGCGTGGGCCAGCAGTTCTAGGAATGTCGGGTGTATTTATTTGTATTATCATTGATAGTATTTATTATTGATTTCAAATCACCCGCGCTTTTCGCTTGAAAAAGTAGCGACCGGCGGCGCATCGATACAAGAACGGGGCAGCCAATGAACGTCGTTGATAAAAATAAACTACCCACTCGCGGTAAGGGTGCCCCCGCCCCCAGCTTAGAAATAAAAGAATCGTTTCCAATCGTTTCGTTTCAAGGTCTGGAAAAAGGCGAGTTTTTACTGTATTTAATTAAAAACTGAAAAAATGATCTATTTTTCAATTTTGAATTGGCCAACATTTTGTATTTTTGCAAATTTTCACATTTTTAAAATTTTGAAGTAATATTGGAAGCTAAACCGTGTTTTCCGAAGTTTAAATGTATTAAGTTGAACACTGTGAGAAAAAGGTATTTTTGGAGCTTTGAATTAGCCGCTATTTTATTGTTTTTTCTTCTTCAAAATTTTAAATTTTGAGATTTTGCATTCACTTCAGAATAAATTATTAAATTTATCCACAATTTTTCGTCACCCATTGTGAATAACTTTAAAAAATAGCATTTTTGGGCCTATTTAGATGTCCGTCATTTTGAGATTCTGCAAAATTTTTAGTTTTGGCTATGAATATGTCTTAAGCATCAGATGTAAAGTTTTGTTCTCGGGGATAGAAGCATTCAAATAAAAATTGAAAAAGTTATGCAGGTTTTTCGTTTTCGCGTGATTTCTTCCATGTCAACCCCATGGGCACTTCCATGACCCATGTTTGTCGTGTAAATAGAAACAGATTTGTCTAAACTTTGGAGGGCTTTCTTTTTCTGGGCATACGACACCATAGAACGGGTAATTCAACGAGCATCAGAAGTCGCTTGTGTTTATCTGAAAAGAGGTTTTCAAGTTCGCGATTGGTTATCAAATACTTCAAAGGTATTGGATGCGCTACCTTTTTCGTCGGTCGCACCGACGGGAACGGATCTTAACATAAATCTGATGACAGGAGATAAAACTCCTACCAAATGAAAAGTTTTATAATCTCTAATATGTCTGTTTGATCTGTTAAGTCTTCTGGCTGTACTAACGATTCAAGCTAAAGTAAAGATACAGGACATCTGACGTTTGGGCGCCGACTGGGATGAGATGCTTTCAGTAGACCTCTAAGAAAAATGGTTTTTATGGCGACAAGAAATACTTAACGCAGAAACTCTAAGGATACCAAGCTGCTCTTCCTAGGAGTTGGAACAAATTATGGAGGTACAGTTTTATATATTTGCCGATGTTATCACCCAGGCTATTGCTGTAGTGGCCTATCTTCGTTTGGAGGGAGACTTTCCAAGAAAGATAAAGCTAGTAATATCCAAGCCTAGAGTAGCTCCTATCAATATATTAACAGTTTCGCGATTGGCACTACAGAGTGCTCTAATGACAACTAGACTTACTCTTTTCATTGCGGCAGAATACCGTCTAAAAACACTCACCAGATATTCTAGTCTCACTCACGTACAGTTCTAGGCTGAATTTGATCGAACGCTGAACAGTATCTGCCATTTGTAGCGCACCGAATAGCCGAAATTGTATATTCGGCGTTCACGAATGACTGGAAATGGGTGCCTACGAAGAATAATGTAGCAGACGAGGCTCCAGAATTCAAATCGCTAGTTTACCTGGCCTGAATGTCTTTCTAGGACAGAGGAAAACTCGACTATTGAAAAATAAGGAAAAGGCCCAATCGAGGAGACTTACGAAATTGAGAAAAGAATTCTGTTTCGTGGTAAGTATCTGGGACAAATTAATTGACATCAGAAAATTTTCATTCTGGCTGAAGATGGTAGGCAGGCTGTCCTGAATACAACGATAAATGTATTACTGAAGAAAGACTTAAAAAAGGGAGTATTGTGTGAGAGTAGACAGCTTCTGAAATTCAAAGATCAGCAGAGTGAATCTTGAAAAAAGCTCAACATGAATATTTTTGTGATGAACGGAATCGACAACAAAGCGGAAAAGAACTCAGTTTGCCATTTAAGATACGTAACCTGTCACAATTTTTTCCAAAACGATTAAAAAAACATATCGCACCTCAAAGAAAATGGAAACACGGGCTACAAGGCTTTACGGGTAAAAGCTACCACGAGGTTCGATTCCAGCCCGTTGACCTGCTGTCGAGGGACCTATTGTTTTAGTCGAGTCGAGCGCTGGCCGTACAGTCTTGTTCAAAAAGACGCAAGGCTTTCACTGCGAACCCTCTTTACTACCCGTCGTCGCGATTTATTAGAAAGAAAAAGAGAGACACTAGGAAAAGGAAAAAAAAGGAAATACAGTGCAGGACTACATATTATGGAACCCCGTCTGGATTTATGCTAACAATTTAAAATTATTTTACTGTTTCTTTCTTATTTTGGTTTATATGTAAATTATTTCATATTATGGAAACAGGAATTAAAATTCCATTATTTTTTGTTTCATTCATTTAGAATGAATCCATGTTATTATAAATAATGCATTGCATGTTTTAAAAAAATAAATTATTTATGGGTGATTCTGAAACCAACCTATTTAGATTATTACTTTTTTCAAATAGGAAAAGAACCAATCCAAAAATGTTAATGTATTTCTAACATTGCTAATATTTAATGCATTCTTTTTTCATAAATTTTGAATCAGACAATTTCTTTCAAGAAGCTGAGGTAACATTATTTAGACTCAATTAAAATATTTCTGAAGATATTCATAAGCTAACCCAGCAGATTGGAACGAATCATGAGTTTACTGTCTCTATTTAAAAAATTTTTAAATTAAGATCAAAAAGAAGATCGCTAATTGAGTCTGGACCAATCACTTAGCTTCATTTTAAACATTCGGTTCTTCACAGGTAGGTAATTCAGTTTAACTATTCGCGATTCGGCGCTCGTAGCAGTCGGACGTGTCTCATTGTACGTCATGTTTCATTGAAAGGAAGGACATTAAGGGATTTTACTGATCAGGTGATATAATGGTCTTCGGCCCAGTACTTGCACTACACACTGGAAAAGCCCAAGTTTTACGGACTTCAAGGTACTGTTTGAATCTATACAATCATTGTCCCTGACCTTCAAACACTCTTAGTTGTTGCCTTCCATTCTCGTATGTCCTTATCTATCCCATGTGTATACACGACACGTACCTTTCCCTCCTATAACCTCTCGACACCCATCGCTTGCTTGCGGTCCTTGCTTTGAGTCGAAGTATATTTATTTTTGTTTAATTTTCGTTTGCTTTGTTTATTTCGCTGGGCAACTTAGATGGTATAGAATCACGTTTATTTTGGCAGTGCTTAGGAGTTGTAATAACGGAATCGTTTGCTTTCTGCATAGATTATAATTTTATTTCAATACTGACGAATTAACTATTTTTGTTCTCTTGTTGTTATCTGTACGGATTTGTAATAATGTTCCTTTTATGTCTGAGTAAATGCTAGTCTAATTAAATCTTGTGTAGGGCGGGTCCCCTTGCTTCAATTTAGAATTATAACTGCTTATTGTAGTTAGAAATTGGGGCACGGTTTATTGTAACTGAATATTAACGATTACCCTTTTTTTAGGTGGATCCTTGGGCTCGGCACCATGTTGCATTCGAACGAGAAGGGGCGAGATGCTCCCGGCGAATCTAGCCAACCCAAAAAGTACACTTTCGTGCACACGCGTAGCAAGGGGCCTCCTTCGCAGGGAGGGTCTGCGGGGGAAAATGAGACTAACCTCCGGATTCTGTCAACTTCACAGTACCCTCACACGCCTCAAGGGAATCAACGTAGGAAAAATAGGAACAAAAAGAGCCGCGGGTCGTCTTCTTCCTGCCCAATTACCGAGAAGACTCCAAAGGAGCAACACAGAGATGGGGACGGTTTGTCAAACGTTTTTGACAGGATCCGAGCGGATCTGCAGTCTCCTTCTACTCAGAGGTAAGTTTCCCAAGTCAAAGAATTGGCTCGCTCTATCGAATCCGCCCCTCCTGCACATAATCCTGCATGTGGGGATGATCGGGGCTTCCAGGATTCTCCAAAGAATTCAGGATCGAGTCGGGAAACTCCCTCCCCCCCCCCTGTTAGTCCTCCCCTCGAATTTCCACAGGCACACATGAGATGGTCCAGAATGGGGGTTGACCAGACCATAATATTTCCTGAATCAGCGTCCCCCCCTTTGATGGTCTTTTTGGAATCTCCGACTAGAGGAGTTAATGTGGGGAAGTTTGATCCTTTGGCTTTGGCATATAGGACATTTGGGATATCGAGTTTACATTCTACCCTCTTTAGTTCAAAAAAGGGCATTTGCGAACGGTATTCCGTTAAAATATTCTGCCCTTGAAATTTTTAATAGGATCAGTCCTTATGAAGGGGATAAGATTATGGCAGCTAGACGCAAAACTAAAAATGGCGGGTGTTAATTTCCAATGTTGCTTTTAACCTTACCCCTATGATACCCCCACCTATGAGATGTTTTCATTGCCAGAGATACCGCCATGGTTCCGACTAATGCAGATCTCACCGCCCAATCTGCGAATTCTATTCTGGACATCACAGGACTGACACTTGTCAGCAAAGACTGATTTCTCGATGCTCGAACTGCATAGGACCTCATTTGGCTTCTTCTAGGGACTGTGAAATCTATATCTATGAATTTAAAGTGATGCGTTATCGCTTTTGGAACAATTGCAGATATGAGGACACAGGCCGGAGTCTCCGGAAGAAGCGTCGTATTCGGCCGGGGGGTCGCAGATTAGCACCCCCTTCCCCTCCCCCGACTAATTCACCTCCTACTCTCCATAGAGAAGACGTACAAGCGGGCTCATCGGGTAGGCCCGGTTCATCCCCTTCGGTTAATGATCCACTTCGAGAGGCGGCCAATAACTTCCTCCTGAATTCGAAAGAAGCAAATCTACAGGTCAGCGCTGCGTTGGCGAACCTCGATATTAAACAGGATTCGGAACAGAATTAATTACTCTCTAGGTCAATTGCTTTAAATAGGATATAAATACTTTTCCCTATACGTTTTCTGTTTATTTGTTTGCTCTCAAATTGATTATTCATATTTATGCTCGATTTTAGATTCTAACAAATTCTAAGTTAAATTTAGTCTAATTCTCTTTTGAATCATGAATTCTGATTTAATCATATGATTAATCCTAAACTTTTGGCAAAAGTCTGTATTACCCTTCTTACGCTATTTTCGGATAGTTTCATGAATTTGACCGATTTGTTGTTTATTTCTTGTTTAAATTTTAGTCCTCATTAAATTATTCGTAAACTCGCTTTTCTGGTTCTCCAGAACACTCATTGTTTAACTTTTTGAGGATTATCGTTCATAGCTTAGTTCTTTTAGTCTTTCTCTGCTTCTGCACTATGTTATGTCATGTGAGGTTAGTCCTATTAAATTAAATTTACTGAGTTTCATGTCCGGTTTTTATATTTATGGATATTTGGGTTATACGTTGCTCTTCTGTTGACTGGCTGTTGTTTTCTGTTTTAATTTAATTCCTCTTTGAATTCTTCGTAACTTTCCCCTTGTGGATTGTTAGAATATATATTGCTGGGTTATTTGTGGTCTATCGTTTATAGATTAGTTTAGAAAGTTTTCTCGTTCTCTGTTTGTCGCGTTATTTTTTGTTAGTCTTAATTAACTTAATTTTGTTATAAGTTCTTGCGATTTGCCTAATCTTTTTGGGTAGCTCCACCGAGGTAATCTGTTAAAACCGACTACTTACCTCCCACTTTGCTGGTTTTCTAGTGTTAATCGTAATCTTAGATGGTACCCTGTAATATTTTATCGGGTTACCCGCCCTGCACTTTAGCCTTTTAGGTTTTGAAGATTCCTTATTTGTATAAAAAAGAATTCTGTTCGAAATACGTAACCCCTAGACTAGCTATCGCAGTTCAAGTTAAATGTATTAGATTCGCAAATTGGAACGCGCACAGTGTCTTGCGCAGGGAAAGAAGAACGAAGGTAGAGCCATTGCTGCATGAGAATGATGTTGACATCCTCTGCATTTCTGAGACTTGGCTAACGAGAGACGTAGTGTGGGAGATTAAAGGCTACCTAACCTACATATCAGATAGAAGGAATGACCGTGGTGGGGGAGGTGCCCTTATTCTGGTTAAGGACGGCTTTGCTATTGATAGGTTGGAACTTGAGGGCCTCTGGGAGGAGGAGGTTGACTTTGTTGTTATAACCGTGTCCTCCTCCCTAGGTAAGATAGCAGTTGCTTCGGCTTATATTCCACCTGAAGCAAGGATACTCCGGGAGACATGGGAGGCTCTTATTAGGCGCATGGAGGGGCAAGTCTTACTTACTCTGCGGGCACTTCAATGCTCACTCCCCAATGTGGGGTGCTCTTGATTCCAATTTTCTGGGTAATCAGCTGTCTACTGCCATTTACGATGTGGGCCTGTTCCCTCTGTATGGCTCGGAGCCTACGTTCATCCCAGCGCCGGGTCGAATGACCAAGAATCTTGACTTGATATTCTGTTCACCCTGCCTGGCCCCGATAATAACGACCGTAGGCAGGTGGATGAGGTGATCCCGGTACTCTCACAGGCTTCGCTTGATGGGGATCTTCCTGCAAGAGTGTACGACAGGTTTGTGAACACTATCTTTGCTGCCTTGGAGATAAACGGTGCATTCAGGGCTAGTAGTCGCGGATCCGGCAGGAAGAGGGAGCCACTCTGGTGGAACAGCGAGTGCGAGGTGGCTATTGAGAGAAGGCGAGCAGCTAGAAAAAGATACTTATCTAACCAGACTCAGGAGGAAAAAGCTGCTTTTAAAGTAGTGGACAATGGGGTCAAGAGATGTCTCAGCGAAATTAAATATCAATCTTTCAGATCCTTTAGCGAATCTCTCGACCCTGCGGGGGGTCTCGGCAGGATATGGCGCACGGTTAGGGCTCTAGCTTCTTGTGCCTCTTCCCCGCACACGTATGTGGTGACGGACGCGTAATCCCCGGTTATCAGGGAATTACAGGATGAATTGGTTCGCTCCATCCTGAACCCGGACGAGACGGATCCAATGAACCAGTCTTTCTCTTGGGGTGAGTTCCAGTCTGCCTTCTCCACTTGTAAAATCAAATCAGCACCGGGTTTTGATGGCATAACATATAAAATCATCAACGGGCTTTCTGAGTACTCGCAAGGATTTCTGCACGAATTGTTCAATGCCATGTTTAGAGAGTCATCATTTTCGGAGACGTGGCGGAATACCAGGGTTTATTTTATCCGTAAGGCTGGTGGGAAGGGGTTTCGGCCAATATCACTTACATCGAGTCTCTGTAAATTGTTCGAAAAGTTGACGGGGGGAAAGCAACGGTTGCCTTGGCCCTGGATTTGAAAGGGGCCTTCCATTCAGTCCTTCCATGTGAACTCATTAGAGAGCTCAGGGACCTTGAGGTCCCGGGAAGGATCCTTAACTTTGTCTCGTTTCTTGTCTCAAAAATGAACGTTATATTCACTGCGGATGGTACTGACGCTAGAGTCTCGCGGGTAGGCGTCCCCCAGGGAGGGGTACTCTCCCCACTGTTGTTCAGTCTAGTGCTGAGACGGATTAGGGAGTGTCTCCCGGTAGGGGTAAAGATTTCAATGTATGCAGATGACGTCCTCCTTTATGTGACCTCCGACGTGGCCCAAGAGGCCCAGGCTCTGCTGATGCGCGCAGTTGAGACTCTGGCTCCATGGTTAACTAGGGTAGGTCTTTCAATCTCCATCCCAAAATGCCAGCTGTGCGTTTTCTCAAGGTCCAGAGGTAGGTTCGAGGATGTAGCCTTGAACCTGGGGGGGGGGGGGGAGATATGTAATCAGTCCTCTCTTAGGTACCTGGGTGTATGGCTCGATAGACGCATGACATGGACGATCCACATCAAAAATATAGCAGCTAAGGGTTCGAGAGCTGTCAACATCATGCGAGTCATCTCTAGAGTCACCTGGGGAGCCTCGCCCACTCTTCTGCTCACGTTACACAAAGGCCTAAGTAGAGCTTGTCTGGAGTGGGGTGCTCCACTCTTCCTGGGGGCGAACCAGACAGTCTTGAAAATGCTGGATCGGGTTCAGTATGCCTCGTTGAGAGTAGCACTCGGGTGCATGAGTTCGACTCCTATCTCTATTCTTCTGTCAGAGGCTGGGGAAGCTCCACTGTCGTTAAGGAGAGCACTTCTTGCCCGCTGATTGATAGGTTGACAAACTTGGCGACAAAATCTCTGATTAAAAGATTCAAGGTCCAGCCTCAGAGGTGCGGATTAATCATCGCCTTTAATAATATGTTCTCATTCATTCGAGCCTTGAACACCACGGTTAATCCTGCCTACTTCGATGAAGATTGGCTTGACTTGATCACGCACCTAGATATTGACCTTGAGTCTTGCCATGCTTTCAAAGAGGAGATGTTTCCAGCGACTATGTTCGAGGAGTTTGCAGGCACGAGATACCCTGGGGCGAATCGAGTATGTACGGATGGCTCGGTGAATCCTGTTTCGAGAGCTGTAGGTTGCGATTTCTTCGTTCCGTTCTGGAACCTAAGGTATGGGGTGAGACTGAGGGATCACTCGACTTCCTTGACTGAACTGCAGGGTCTTTTTCATGCCCTCTTGGGCACACCCTAGCAAGATTTGTGGGTAACGGGGCTGCCTTTGCTGGCCGGTTGGGGGATTCGATCCGCTTCGCCTGGGTTCCGTCTCATGCGGGCATAGTGGGTAACGAGAGCTATTGCTGCCCTTCCAACGACAATTTTGGGAGAATACTTTGTGGGGGACGTTCGCGATATATGTCAGCGCAATTCTGATGATTGGGCGGCATTATGCTGGCCCTACGGTAGGACTAAGGGTTCAAGGGCTGACTATTTTAGTCATGTTAGAATGGGCTGGAACATTCCTGATGGTTGTGGATGTGGTGCAGAGCTGAATGACCTTACGCATCTTATACATCAGTGTCTCTTGTTAGCAGAAGCCTGCTTCGGAGCTCTTTAATTTTAGGGATTTAATTTCTAATCCCACTGTGAAATTGGTGGGCGAGCTGGGTCGTTTTTTGGGGGGCAATGATAAAATCATAGTGTAACTTCGACCGAGTAATGTCTTGCATGGACGGTCCCTCCCCCCCCTCCATCACTGGTCGAGAACCGGAGGAAACGGACTGCCAATGGAATATATTTATGCTTGGATCGACACAACCTGAATAGTAGTGGGTCTTTGTTGGCAGGGCTTGATGTACGGCGGACGAACTTTAAGAAGAAACCTATGCAGAAGATTAGTTGATAACTACTGGTGTACCGTGCGCATATTTTGGAATATTTGACATTGATGAATTTCTGATTGGAACATGGCTATCTGAAACAAGAAGCCACAAAGTAAGAAAGAAATAATTCAGTTTACGAAGCATCGTCAGTGACATCTGTCGGCTTAGTAAAATTTTAAAATGGAATTTCTGAAAGGTTTGCGTGGTTTCAACAAAGAGTTAAAAGTAACCGGCCTCATAAACTTTTTTGATTATTGGGGGCTTCTAAAAAGAATTCGATTTTGCGATCTGTGTGCAAGGTATGAAACTTTCTTCGTCCCGGATTTAGGGATTTGATCGCAGCGTAGATCATCGTAAATGGAGCAACAATTGAACCGCCGCACAGTGGACCTTTTTTGAAATTCTGTCTCAAAATCGTAGAACTTTGGATCGGAATGACCTAGAGGGATATTTTTTTTTTAAATGAAAGAAAAAACCTTTCCGAATGTAGAAAAATTATAGAGAAAGTAAAAAAAAAAATTTTTGACCTTGAAAATCTGTGTTGAAGATGGCATTTTTGGCAGAAAAAATCGTTTATTGAATACTAAAAACGCTTAGATTTTACATTTGATGTGTTATAAATGTTTTTATATATATTTTTGCATACCCCATCCGAATATGATATGTAAATCGTTGTAAGATAAAATCCAAAATAGCGGAGACAATATGACAGACTAAAATTGTAAAATGAAACCGATTTGACTTAAATTTGCTACAAGTTGGGTTTTTAGGTCGCTGATTACAAATCCAAGGTCAAAATTTAAAAATTCAAAATCGCGGATCCAATATGGCGGACCAAAATTGTAAAAGGAACCCGATTTGCCGAAAATTTGCTACAAGGGTGTTTTCCGGGTCGCTGATTTCAAATCCAGGGTCATAATTCAAAAATTAAAAATTGCGGATCCAATATGGCGGACGAACATTGTAAAAGGAAACCGATTTGACTAAAGAATGCTACTCGGGGTTTTTTTCGGTAGCTGGTTTCAAATCCAGGGTCAAAGTTAAAAAAATAAAAATGGCGGTTTCAATATGGCGGACCACAATAATAGAACAAAATTTATTTGAAATAAAATAGCCTATCGGTGGGTTTGCAGGTGGCTGATTTGAAATCCAAAGTAAAAATTCCAGAATTTAAAAAAGTCATATTGGATCTGCCATTTTTGATTTTTTAATTTTGATCCTGGATTTGAAATGAGCGACCCGAAAAGCCACCTTATAGCAAATTTTAGTCAAATCGATTTCCTTTTACAATGTTGTTCCGCCATATTGGATCCGCCATTTTTAATTGTTCAATTCTGACCCTGGATTTAAAATCAGAGACCCAAAAAAAAACCCGAGTAGCATTCTTTAGTCAAATCGGTTTCCTTTTACAATGTTCGTCCGCCATATTGGATCAGCCATTTTCAATTTTTGAATTTTGACCTTGGATTTGTATTCAGCGACCTGAAAACCCAACTTGTAGCAAATTTTAGTCAAATCGGTTTCGTTTTATAATTTTAGTCTGCCATATTGACTCCGCCATTTTTGATTTTATCTTACAACGATTTACATATCATATTCGGATTGGGCATGCAAAAATCTATATAAAAACATGTACAGCACATAAAATGTAAAATGTAAGCGTTTTTAGTATTCAATAAACGATTTTTTTTGCCAAAAATGCCATCTTCAAGACAGATTTTCAAGGTCAACATTTTTTTTTTACTTTCCCTATAATTTTTCTATATTCGGAAAGGTTTTTTCTTTAATTAAAAAAAAAAAATATCCCTCTAGGTCATTCCGATCCAAAGTTCTACGATTTTGAGACAGAATTTCAAAAAAGGTCCACTGTGCGCCGGATCGTAGAAGAGCATATAAAGTGTCATCGCTGATGGCGGGAAGGCCCCTCGGCATTTTTAAAACATTTAAAAATTTAAATTTTTCATTCATATATTCTTATTCGAAATTGAAATGCTCTAATTCACAGAATATTAAAGATGTTTACTTTAAATTTGGAGGAATTATATTTGAAAGTGTACTTCAAGCGGTAGCGTAGTTTAAATTAATTTTTTTCTGTGAAGTTTCCGTTCAATTGAAAAAAGCGTTAATAACCTACGAGCGTTTTATTCTCTCGAGCAACGCCGCGAGCACATTACTCAGAGGCACCTTTTAGCGCCTCATCCTTCATTTAAAAAAATGTGAATACATTAAATGATTAAATAAAATAAATTTATTAACATTGACTCATAATATTATATAAAAAAGCATAATAATTTCATTAAAAATTCCCTTATTTAATTAAATCATTTCATCGATTTTTCTTCTAAATAAGAATATAAGATATACAAGGTAGTTTTATTGTTTAACAAAATGTAATACATTGTTCCTCTTTATTTTTCGAAAATTTTCTTTCCAGTTTTCTTCCTGCCTTGCTCTTTTTCTACCACGAGAAATGCATTCAGTAGATGCTATTTTAAATAACTTAAAAAATGTATTTATTCAGCTATATTTTGAAATTCACTAGACTTAACCCTTTCAAGGGCACATTTTTTTGTTAATAATAATAAACTAATTCTTGCCATTAATGGTAACTTAGGCGTTTTCGGGGTCGCTGATCACGATTCTGGCATCAGAATGGCAAAATTCAAAAATGGCGGATCCAATATGGCGACTATGTGATTCTAATTTTGAATTTTTCGAACAATTTGCACAAAACACGTTGTATGGGTTTTTTGGAGTCGTAGATTGCAAATATGATGTCAGAATTGCAAATTTCAAAATGGCGGATACAAGATGGCGACTATTTTACTCTAATTTTGAAGTTTTCGAACAACTAGCATAAAACTTGCTGTATGGGTATTTTTTGGACGGTCCCCACTCCAATGCCGTGCAGGCTGTATTGAATCCGCCTTTTCGAATTTTGCAATTCTGACATCAGATTTGCAATCAGCGACCTCAAAAACCCCCATACACTAGCTGTCATAGCAATTGCAAAAAATTGCGAATTTGCACTAATATAACCGTAATTTTGAATCCGCCATTTTGAATCCGCTATTTTGAATCCGACATTTTGAATTTTGCAATTTTTACATTACATTCTCAATCAGTGCCTCGAAAAACATTTTTTTCTTACGATTTAATAATAATCGATCACAAATACGGTACATTACATGCACTTATGCCGAAAAGTCGTCAAAAATCGTAATTTTTTATGAATTCAAAAAATGAAACAAAAAAAACTGGCCTGCCGAAAATTCTGCAAAAAATATATGTTACAGTTCTACGTATCATCTAACTGAAAAGATTTGTCACAGCTATAGGACTAGTACTTTATAAACAGCCGATTTTACTCGAAAAAAGTGCTTTTTTCGATTTCAATTATTTATAACAAATTGTTAATTAACAATTTTACACAGTTTTTCATGATAATTACTTTACATGAACCCCTAAGAGTCTAAAATTAAATGCTTGTGCACTAAACAAGGTGAAATGTATCAGAAATGCTTGAAAAACTGCGAAAAAACAAGTGGGAGGTATACGTCCCACTGTCCCTGAAAGGGTTAAATCAGAGATGAGGTGGGAGATTGCTCACGTAATGGAATAAGAGGCTCCGTCAAAATCGGGCTGCTAAAAGCGCCCCCTTGGCCGTTAGACCTAGTCCCGAGAGTTACTTCG
>CAKNWW010278011.1:0-11820 GCA_932074435.1 Andricus kollari
GGTTGTAAACCGGAATAGGGGTTGAAGAACAAAATTCGTAACCCGGGATTCCTTTAGTATCCTCTGGGAGGTATGTGCTAGGGTCGATTTCCTGGAGGTTAGCGTAATAGGGTTCACGAAGGGGCTGAGGGGCGATAGCGATAGGGTCGGGAGGGGCGGTATCTAGGGTAGACGCGGTAGACTGAGGGTCTAAAAGAGTCGTAATCTGTTCCGGGATCGGAAAGTCAGAATTATCATGAGTTATTAACTCCCTAGTTTCCAAATTCATAATCACAGAAATTAATAGATTCTGTGCTTTTAGATCTTTTAAGAAAGGGTTGTTCGGGCGGATTGAAGACAGTTGGGGACCTCTACTTTTAATTCTAATAACGGGGACTTTAGAGGATCTATCTATTTCTTGTTCTTTGATAAAAATTCTATTCTCGAAAATAAAAAGTGTTAAGTCATAATTTTTAAGAGTATATTCTCCTGTAAAATCTGAAAAGTCTGTTTCTGGGTCGAAATAGTCAATTTCGATTAATTTCAAGTTTTGTTGATATTTATTTATTTTAATTTTTCGGTTTGCGATTTTTGAAAGGGGTTTAGTTTGATTTACAAGAGGTATGTTCGCCCTACGACATACCTCAGATTTCAATTTCCCGAACACCTGGGGCATTCTGATTTGTAGGTTTCTTTTCGGCCACAGCCAAAACAGAATACTTTCCGGGGTTGTCTACATTCATGAAACCTGTGGCCTCTTTCGCCACAATTCCAGCACATTGGGGCTCTGTCGTTTTCAAATTGGGAGAGGTTCCTTTCGGGAGGGGCTGTAGGGGTTTGGGGTGTGCTGGGTCTCGAGGCGGTAGTTTTGGGATCGGTAATTGCGGGGGTGGCAGCATTTTTAGAGGGTTGGGGTTGGCTCCTATTCGGCCCTCTGCTATTGCTTTCTAGAGATAGAAACGCAAGGTCCACTGGTTCCTCGTGAAGGAACTCTTCGTTGGGTTCCTCTTCTAGGAGCGCGATCCTTTCGTTCCGCCTATCAAACCTATCTCTCTCAGGTCGCCTATCCGTTTGCCTATCCGGCTTGCTATCCTTAGGGTCTCTATAGGCCAATTCCGGCAATAGAGATCGCTCCTTTGTAGGGCCAAATGTAGTTTTGGAAGGAGATTCCTATGTGCGTAACTGATCTCCTCTGCCTCGGACATCTCGGGAATCAGCCTCTCAAACATTGTCCGCATACAAGTCAGGTGATCAGAGACCGACTCTTTTTCGCCCTGGGTTCTTTGATGGATCTCCTGTCTTAATTCAAACTGGAAATCTGTATCTCCGAACCTAATCCTAAAAGCCCTAGCGAACTCATTAAAAGTTCGCCACAGCCTTCGGGATCCTCTGAACCAGTTGAGGGTGATCCCTGATAAGAAAAAGGGGATAACCCTCATCAGGTCGGCGTCACAAATAGGCATAAGTTCTCGTCCGTCTTGAATTCGCATAAAAAAGGCATCCGGGTCCTCACTACGAGCGCCGGAATATTTAATATTCCATTTGCGCATTATTTCATATGCGCGCGAGGGGTTGGAAGAAGCGTGGTCGCTGTGGTCTCGGTAAGAACGGGAGCGAGAGGGAGAAAAATCTTCTTGAGGGTCTCGCAAACGGCGAGAGAGATAAGGGTCTTCGTATTCTGGATCCCAGTGACGGGAGAATTCTTCACGCGTCGAGTGAGGAAAGGGGTGTGGATCCTCAAACGTAACCTGCGAGCGGCGCGCGGGGTGCGTGTCGTCCCAGGTAAGTGTGTATCACGGGGGTAGGGGTTTTCAAAGTCGGGATACGAACGACGAGGGGGAAGGGATATCCTAGGGTCGGTATTCGAAGGGTGCATGGGGCGCGTATCGTCACCGGCAGTATTTGAGCGATAGGGGTGGGGGTGCTCATACTCGGGATAGGGACGAAAGGGGGTCAGGGGTGTTCTAGGGGTGGTATTTGAGGGGTTCAAGGGGTTTGCTGTACTTGACCCTCGTATGTCAAAGGGGTTTTCGAAAGGATTAAAGGTTGATTCGATACAGGGATCGATATCGCTATAGGCGCTGCGTCGAGATTCGATATTCTTATTTGTCGAGATTCGATATTCTTATTTGTCCAGTTCCTACGAGGCGTTTGGGTTTCATAATGGGGGTTGGCCAATCGCGCCTCGTCTTGGCAATCGTTGTAATTTTTATGTTTAGCCCGATCTCTATCTCTATTAATCGCGCTAATAGGGTCACCAATCACATCAAGATATGGAAAAGGGAAGTCCGTCTGGGAAGCCGTACTAACCTTCTCCACATGTTGCTGTGAGGGGGTGTTATGGGGGGTTTCGTCGCGAAAAGATTTGATAGAACCAGAATGTTCTGAGGGGGTCCCTTCTACTTGGCTGTCTACATCGCGAGGAAGCGCGTGAGACGGTTTGAAAGGGTCGCTACTGGCATTTTCAGCTTTTACAGCTTTCACTAGCCGTTCACGCAAAGTCGCGAAATTTCCTTCGTGGGGAAGGTTTCTTTCCTCCAATTGGCACTGGAGCTCTTCCTTATTTAGGTTGTATATCCAAGAAGTTAATTTCTTATCCCCGTCCATGTTTATCCGAGTCCCGAAAGGTTATCAGTTAAGTGGGGAGACAAGAGGATACCCGATAGTGTTTGGAGAGAGAGAAATGCAATCCCGAACGCGAAAGATAAGAAGCGGCAATACGCAATTATTATTGTGCCGTCTACAGACAGAATCGATTCTACGTGTAAAGACAGGTGTTCCTTTGTGGGATTGAAACAGGAGAGATAAGAAGCAAGAAAACACAATGAATGTTATTTTCTCCAGGCACCATCAATACAAAATATAAACACAAGTTTATATGAATAAGCGGTATATAAGAGACACGAAGCAAGGATGCACAGTGGTAATTATTCTCTCAAAGCGTAGTCAATATAAAATGTAAACACAAGCTTATCAAAATAATAGAGATAAGGAACAAGAATATAATTCGGTAATTATTCTCTCAAAGAGAAATCGCAATCAAATATAAACACAGATATTCACTTAGATAATCCAGAGTGCCTGTCATAAAATTAATCGTCGAAGTATCCAATTAAACTTTTAATTTGGGGAGATAAGGTCGATAATTAGATACTTGGGGCCTTTACTTACAAATATTACACATGAAATAAATAAAATTTCCACAATGCTTGAAATTTAAAATTGAGGGATGAGCTTTGCAATAAATAAGAGACCGTTTTTTAATTTGTGGGCCCCACTTTGGACGCCAATTGTAACACTACTTTTTTCCAAATCAAATATTTGATCAGGAGGTCTCTCAAAAGAGCGCATATGGACCCTAATCGGAATGAATGAATTTTCCAATAAACGATTTGAACAAAGAAAAAAAAATAGATTGTTGGGCGCCAGTCCTTGCTTGGGACAAAGGCGAACCAATTCAACTAAAGTGAGTGAGAGACGATAAAGAGATACGGAATCTATATTCCAAACGGTAAAAGAGAAACTCACTGAACGCTAAGCGTTTCAGGCTAAACGATAAACAAAAGTCCCACAATACTTAGTCAAAAGGGTACACCTTAATTTAAAATAAGCGATAATCCAAAACAACAATAAAAAGAAAAGGTAAAGAATAAAAGATATCTACACCTCAAATAATCCGAAATATATCTAAAGAAAGTATAAGTCATCCGAAGGCATAACAATAAAAAAATTCAAAAGCAAATCTCAAGAATAATGGCAACAATATTATGATAATAAACAAAAGATACCAAAAGATAAAAGATCACCAAAAATGGATAACAATGAAAGGTAAAGCCAAAATTAACTAGACAAAAATTAGGGTCAAGACAATTGCTCGCTCACTCAAAACTTATCTTGGTAGAGCGGGGGGTTACATAATCATCAAAGCTCATATTTTCAACCAAAACAATTAACAATGATTTATTCAGTATTTTGGAACGGTATAACAAATGGCGCTTCAAAGAAAGCAGATTAAAACAACACTTAGAAATTTTATTTTATCCATAGCTCGAAACAGAAACCAAAAAAAATTACGTCGAATATAAAAAAAATACAAGGAATACAACATTCAGAACGTGAGTAAAGGTTCTGGGAGAATTCTAAAATATAACCGCTCATGGGGTTCCCGGAAATACACACAAATATGTAACAAAGTAAGCACAAAAAATGAGACGGTTCTAAAGACAAACGCAAAAATGTTTACAAAGATAAACACAGAAAAGGGGTTTTAGAAGGTAAACGCCAAGGGGTTCTCAAAATTACATATATAAATTACATATAAGCATAAAGGGGGTTCTCTAAGACAAACGCAAAATTATATACAGATAGATACCAAAAGGAGGTTCTAAAGTAAATTCGAAGAGAGGTTCTCACAAAAAAAAACAAGTTCAAATGGGTTTCGAAATTAGTTCATTAATAGGGGGTTCGGAAAGAAGAACGCCAATGGAGCCTTGAAATAAATGTCAAAGGGGTTCTCAAAACACATAATTGGTTTATAGGGAGCAATAAGGGGAAGCATTAATATGCGCTATCTTTTAAAATATTATATGGATGGTAGGGGTTAGCGTTATAAAATATATTATAATTTTAGGGACCAAGGGGGCAGAGATAAATATGTTATATGGGCGATAAGGGGACGACATTATAAAATATACTTCAAAAAGATTACGACAAATAAATTATTTGGAGCGATGAAAAAAAATTTCAAGAGAGAAGGTCTCAAGAATACAAATAAAAATAACAACATATACGGTACAACTAATTAGGGGGAAGGGATCGAGAACATCGGCACAAATTATAAATTATCATAGTCGGTAACACAAAATTGGGGATTAATTTTCGGCATTTCGGCACTCCGGAATAATTATCGTTCAGCAAGACATATTATTTCGATATAGGAATAAGCAATTGCATGTAAAGACTCAGATCAAAATGGCAACACATGATATATATTTTTAAAATAATTAAATAATTCAGCCGAGGAGCACAAGAGATAAGTACTAAAAAGCAAAATACTAAACAAAACAATAAAACTACTTGGCTGAACCACAAAAGAAATCAGAGTCCTACCTTGAATAACCAGGACGCTAGCTCGGGTACCTCGTGTCGACACTGGGAGTTCACGGACGCTAAGAAAGAGTTTTCATGCTTACCGGTGTATTATAGAAACGTGAAGAATTACATGATTAGGGGAAGGGTTGATGCGCATAACTTAATTTCAATAACTCGCAACGGTCGAGAGAAAGATGGCCGGTGAGATCGGCCTCCGATTCGTCCATCCTATCGTCCCGTCCTTCCTTCGTTAGTCCTTATCAGCCGCTGTTGAGGGAGGGAGACAGCTACTTCCTACGAGAGGGAGTGAGAGGTTTCCCTCGATACCAGGGTCGGCTGTATTCCGGTGCTGAAGTGGAGAACTTAGAACCCTTTCTCCTTACTGCAGGTGCGGAGAGGATTCTTCGATGCCCCAGATAAAAGAGATAAAAAAGAAAAAAAAAAAAAAAAAACAAAAACGGCATAAGAGCCAAGAAACGCCTGTTCATAACAGAAACATTTGTAACGATAATAATTTTTAGGCGAGATTACCTATTCCCGTTTGGAATTTTGGTGGTAACTGCCTTGGTCCATCTCCACCAGGAACGTGCCTTGGATCTCAGATGACCATAAGAAATGATCCATTCTATCCTTTAAGCGTAGACTCAGCTAATCTACCCCGGATGTCAGAAGGATATACGATAAAAGATATTCCGTAAGTTTCTGTTGGGACTTGAGACGTGAAGATCTGCTGAAGGTGAAGGTGGGGGTGGATCTAATCGATCATTTGCGTCGATGGTGCCACTCTGCCTGGCAATCACTCGAGACCGCGGAATTAAGAAATAACAACAACAAAAATTAAGACTGCCCTACATTCTTAAACTAACATTTAAAAAAACGTACAACATAGAAACAAAGTAGAAACAAAAGTAATGAGGAAGGAGACAAATAATAATAATAACTTAAAATTATAACAACAAAAAAATATAGGAGTGCCGAATTTCCTACTCCTCGTGTAAACACGAGGGCCTTTAACTTAAGGGTGTTCTGAATAAAATTGAATTTGTGAGTTGCAGAAAAACCTGCAACGTCACAAGTTTATCAAAATAGTTTTTCCATAAATTTAGTCTCTCTGTCGCATCGGCTACTAGATTGCAATTTCCGTCCCTCATTACTTCCGTCCTACTTTGGAAGCGTTTCCTTGTAAAATTGATTTCCCTGTACATCTCACGCGGGTTATTTTGTTTATTATGCGCTTCTATTGCTAGTATTTTATTCTTTTCCCACTCCCTTTTCTTGGATCTATAAAGCCTATTTGTACTGTTACTAATCTCGAGATACTTCTTATGTGTTTGATCGCACTTCTTTTGTAAACTAATTAGTTTGACCTTCCGACGTTTTTCAAACCAAAGTTTGCACTCTTCGTCAAACCATGGTTTGCTTTTGGTTGCTTTCTTTAAACCTATAGTTAGTTTCGCGGCTGTCTTTATCATTACTGACGTCATGAAAACTTTCTGACCCTATTGTAGGCCTATACATCGGTTCTTTTCCAATTTTCGCGTTGAAATCTCCCAATACTATTTTTGCGTCAAACGTTGAGAACTTGTCAAAAACCTGTTCAATTGTTTCGTAAAAAAGATCTTTAGTGTCTTCGTCTTTGTCCTCGGTAGGGCAGTGCACGTTGATTAACACCTGTTTGCTGAAATTACCCCTTAGTACAATGTGTGATAACCGATCGCTAATGAATTGCATGTCGATAACCGCTTGCGAAATTCGCTTATTAATAAGGAAACCGGTCCCCAGTGTGCGCCCCTTAGCTCCCCCATAGTAAAAAGTATAGTTATCCTTAGAAATTGACGCATAATCGCCCGGCCAGCAGGTTTCTTGAAGTGCAATAAAGTCAGTATCGTATGTCTTTGCTATCTCAATGAGTTCGCTAAAACCGCCAGTATTTAGACTACGCGCGTTCAGAGTTCCCACCCTTAGATATTTTACTGTAGTTTTTTGTTTTTGCAAGTTAGCCATGGTAATTTTAGGAAAATCCGCACGTTAGGATCCCATTCCGATCGTAGGGGCATGATGCAGCAAAGTCCAAAGAAATGTATAAATTATTACATTTATAATATTTTATTGTTACGATATGTTGGAAGCCCAGATTCGTTGTTTGAAGGCAATGTATAGGAAGTTCTGAAAATAAACAGAAAGTACATCAAAACAACGTGCCTGTGTATATAGAGAGTGTGGGGGCGGGGGTGCAATAAAATTAATAATCTGCCGTCCGACCCGCCTCTTTTTTTTTTGCTCATCAAAATATTTTTCGGCAAGAAGGTGCCCCCCAACATGCCTCCCACCTTGCGCCCAGAGACCCTGTCCACCGCTGCAATAGTCTCAAAAATGTGTCTGCAAAATGTCAAGTTACACAAGCATATCTGAGACTCACACCGAGCCTCGAAATATTGTCCTTTTATGCCATTTTTGATATGCCTAAAACTTTTGCATAATATTTCTGAGATATAAAAATGAGATAAATGCAATATTCACTGATGAGTGAACAAGCATGTAAAAGGTCAAATAAATTGACTTATAATTTCCTGACCAAAATCGGAGAAGTAAAAATAGGAAACATTTTACATGTTACACCCCATAAAACATAAAAATGGCTGGAGCGAGGGCTTAAAATATATATTTTGTTTTTTAAAATAAAAAAATACGTATACATTTATTTGCCTGCGAGACCGGTTTTATGAACATGCCCGTTGAAATTTCTCAAATGTGATTTTTTGGGTCACCCTAATGAACACCTTACCTAATTCCAATAAAATGGTACGAATTTTCATTTGTGAATTGAGTGTTTGCAATTGCACTGAATATACGGACAACATGCAACTCATTGAGTGGCGGCAGAGTGGGAGAAGCAGCTTGCACGTGAGAGGCATTCGTGCTCAAATTTAATTACCGTCTCCAAATGTGTCAGCTTCAAAAATCTCGTGAACGAAAGCAACATATTGAGAAGATTTTTTTAACTTGGGCTAACTTTTTGCGCTGATTAACAATCCTACATCGGAATTACGCAAATAGTATGTCTAATGTTTCAAATGCAAGGGTATTTTTATTATTTTCACTAGTTGCATAATTCCTGAATTAATTTTCCCATTGAATGAGAACTGTATTTCATTCTTTTTAGGTTTATTCAATCATGTTTCAAGAAGCATAAAAAGTGAAAAATTTATTGTCCATTAAACGCAGGTTTCACGTTTTGTGGAAATGTAATTAAGTAATTTCTTACTGTTACTGTTTATTTTCATTTATTTTCCGTATTATTGTTAATGCATGCCATTCTTAATTTCTTACAGCAAAGACATTGTATAGCTGAAATCAAAATGTTGTAGATATAGCGCTGATTAAACGGAAATTATTTTCACAGATATTTCACATTTATAATTCTTTTTATAGTTTACGTAAAAAGTACGCAGCTTAAAAGGCAAAATTGCAATAAAAACCCAATGCAATTAGTAACAGAACTTGTCTTAAAATTTCTATATGTTTCCAAAACTTGGATCTCACATTAGAGAATTTCTACTTTTTTGTTACTAACGACAAATTCGACGTAACATTTCAATTTTGAATAACATTTGAAAGTCACGTAGGTAAATGAAAGTTTTGAAAGTTTATGAATCGCAGATACAGTTGGCTGATTCAAAAAAGAAAATTACTTTAATTAAATATATTTCAGTTCTGTTAAATTCTTTAGTATTGTACTGTTTTAGCTATACATATTTTTCCGTGTACACATTTCTTCTGACATTTGTATCTTTAAACTTTTTGTGTTGAAGAAATACTCAAGGAGATACAAGCGAAGACGAATTTCATATTGCGAAAAAAGGCGTACATTAGAAATGTAGACACATTTCTTCCGATATTGGTTTCTTTATGTTCTTCGTATTGAATAAATTTAAAGAGCGACGAAAGCGAAGACTTAAATTCGTCTTCGCTTTCGTCGCTTGCGAGAAACTGGCGTAGAGTAGATATATACAAATTTGTCCTTATATCTTCGTATCATTATACCCATTGTGTTAAATAAATAAGCTGTGCTTAAAAAAAAAATCGAATCATTTTTTCATATGTTCTGTCCTTTACTTCTCAATTTTTTATAAAACGTTACGGCCTACATTTATCTGACAATCAATTTTTCATTTTGTGCACATTTTTTTAAACGTGATTGAATAAACTTTAAGACGATGAAATAAAATTCACATTCAATGGTCAACTTTTGATGTAGGATTGTTAATCAGGGCAAAAAGTTAGCCCAAATTTAAAAAAATCGTCTCAATATGTTGCTTCGTTCACGAGATTTTTGCAGCTGACGAATTTTGAAGAAGGTAATTCAATTTGAGCGCGAACACCTCGCAAGTGCAAGCTGCTTCCCCCACTCCACCGTCACTCAATGAGTTGCATGTAGTCCGTAAATTCACCGCAATTGCAGACACTCAATTCACAAATTAAAATTCAAAAAAGTTTATTGGAATTAGTTAATGCTTTCATCTACATTCTCTTAAAATATGAGCTCTCTACCTTCAAAATTGCACCTAGAGTAATTGTTATAAAAAAATTATCTTTTCTCATAATTATCGTGGAACAATTTTATTTTTTATTCATTAATTCAGAACTCATAACTGATCATGGAATAGAACCGTAATTTTTTAAGATTAAAATCAACGAAGTTATTCTATTTTTTTATAAGAAAAAAGCGCCTTTTCCTACTTGCAGCCTTTTTAACCAACTTCATTCAGAAAAAAAATCTGAGTACTGCTTTGGATACTGCCAATGTTGATGGTATTGCTAGTCAATGATGTGTCTAAAAATTTTTTCGTTGCAGAAATTCTAAAAAAATTTCATAAATATTATCATGAATTATTAGTGGCATCGCACAATAAATTTCAAGTTTAGAAACATCTTTGAAGTAAGTAAATATCATTAAAAGTTCGACGAATGAGAATGAGAGCTGCGTATTCGTACCCACAAATTCTCGTACCTGCCAGTTTTCTAACTGTATTTTTCTTTGACGCTATTAGTTAAGATTTCTTTAAATATTGAACAACAAGCGAAACCAACTTTTACCAATTGAACCACCGCATCGTAGAACGGGATATACAATATTTTTCAAGAAGGGGGAAGGCCCGTGGCAGGTTTTGAAGAAATTTTCTCATTTTAATATTTTCAATACATGATCTTATAGGAAACTTGATTGTGCATTTTTTTCTTAATGGGAAAAAGTTGTAACTTTCTTCGTTTTTTAAATAATGCGAAAACAAAACATTTTGCACAGAGTTGAATTTCCGTATATTTTAACTTCAACTCCCTCTAAAGAACAAGCCATCTAGAGTTTTCACTTTGAATTTTGAGGAATTATGTGTGGGCCGAATTCATTTTCAATCGGGCAGGCTATCATAGGTATTAATTTTTTTCTTTACGATTCTGAAGGTATTTTTCGTCCTCTTTTGAAATCCGTTGGAAAAATTTGAAAAAGTTTAAAATTGACAAAATGGCGGCGATTTTTCTTAAAAATTTCAAACCTAATTTTCTCGAAAAGGCCAGCGTTTTTTTTCTCTTAATTTTTTTTTCAAGTTGCTATTAATATGGTGAATATATTTCAGTAGAGTTTATCTTGTGCCCGCGTCTTGGAAAGGAGAAAGAATTTTTTTTTCTGAAAAATGAAAATTCATGATTTTTGCAAAAAGAAGACGGGATATGAAAAAAGTTAAAGAATCAAAGTTATTCCTTAAAAAAAGTTCCACAAAAAAGTTCTGTGGCACTTTTTTGTCTTGCATTATTATTGAACTATTCGCTAAAATATGAATAATGTCATCACACGCATTATTTCTGACGGAGCTTCAGCTCATTTGAAGAATCGCTACCAATTTTTTGAATTTTAAAAGTCATCATATAGCCGAAAATGGATTTTTTCAGCCATAGGTCACGGAAAAGGTGCCTGTGATGGCATCGGTGGCATCGTTAACCATTTTGCAACTTAACACCATTTAAGGAAGTCACATATAGAATGCATTAAAGACGCAAAAACCTTCGTTACAGAAGTTAAAAAGTACACCAATTAAATTAAATTATTGTCCATTTCTGCCGAAGATACACAACAATTTCGCAGAAAAAAACTCAGGAATGGAAGAAAACACCAGCTATTATGGGAATTCAGATAAAAAAATGTAATAGTAAAATATTGAATATTAGGTATTTTAGAATATTTAGACTTTTAGGAAAAAATGGTATAGAAAAATTAGTTCTTCCTGTTGATTTACATCCAATTTGATTATTTATGACAGCGGGAAATTTTTATTATTCATATTTTAGCGAATAGTTCAATAATAACGCAAGACAAAGAAGTGCCACAGGACTTTTTTGTGGAACTTCTTTTAAGGAAAAACTTTGATACTTCAACTTTTTTCATATATCGTCTTCTTTTTGCAAAACTCATGAATTTTCATTTTCAGAAGAAAAAAAAATTCTTTTTTCTCTCCAAGATGCGGGCACAAGATAAACTCTACTGAACTATATTCACCATATTAGTAGCAACTTAAAAAGAAATCAAGAGAAAAAAAAAACGCTGGCCTTTTCGAGAAAATTAGGTTTGAAATTTTTAAACCTCAAAGCCTACACTTCCAAAATTTTCCGCTCAGCCTACACTGCGTAGTTTGTGCCCGGGCAAAGTTTAAAGTCCAGTATCTCTGGATCAAATTAACATAGCGGGATGAATTTTTT